>JAQSVH010222685.1:0-12172 GCA_029448705.1 Adansonia digitata
GAATGCTTCTTATGGGTGGTAACCCCTGTGGCAAACTGTCGCTAATTGACAAAGCAAACTCTTCCAACAACTCTTAAATTACAACAGGTTGTTCTTTAAAGTTCTCATCACTGCCATATTTATTTGTGACCTTGCTAGCTTCATTCTTCAAATCCTCTTTATCATCTTGGCTAGCGGTAGTCATCACCCTTCTGATCATCAACGATTGTCATTGTGCAAGGTATATATCTATGCACCCCTCATCGTCATTATAGTCATCATAAATTGGATTTGGTAGTTCTAGATCTTCTTCTTCAAAAGAAGTTTCTATAATGGCTCCACATTCCAATTGGTCTTCCTCGGGTAACTCCATGTGGAAATCATTCACTTGAATATTTGCTCCTTTTCCCATTAACTCGAGAGCATGCAATAACCGATCTTCCAATCCGCATCGTACTGCAAAGTTTGCAGGTCCAACATTATGGAAAGGGTTCTCCGGCTTTCCTTCATCTAAAACATCTTCAAGACCACCTTCTGGCAGGTCAAAAGGATTGTGGTCACCTTCCGTTATCTCCATTCGGGCTCCCACATCTATTTGTCATTGCAAAGCTTGTACTGCTTGCGACAAATCCTCCACCATGCGCTTCAACTCGATCAACTCTGTTTGCTATTCTTGATTCTCTCTTCCATGGCCCCTTGCAAATCCTGCCATGGCTCTGACACCAAATTGATGTAGGGTGGAGATGATAGGAGTGGCTAAAACACAAAAGAATTGAAAATAGTTGAAAAAGATAACGTTGTATAGATATTTAGGTTCTAGAAAGAAACCTTTTAGATAGAATAATAAAATAATAATCGAATACTTTGTAGCAACTCCCTAGATGCATATATATAGGCTAGAACTCCTACTCCTACTAGATTTACTATTCCTAGTAGAATACTAATTAAGCTTTAATCGTAAAGCTTATCCGAAACTAAAATTCTTATCCTTAATAATAATCTAATTAAACTAGAACAAAAGAATCGTAAGCAGAGATCTAAATGAATTACTTTATTCCAGTAGAATTTAAAATGAAACAAAACTCTTAATTATTAATGCTGCTGCATCATGGAGAGCCTCCTATTTTAATACAGTTTATTCTCATCTTTGCAATAGAAATCAAATCCCCTTTCTTGAGACTTTGAACCCTAGTTCTTGCCCATATTTTCTATCAGTCCTATAGCAACCCCTCAATCAACGAATTAATGCCCTAATCCTCTTTGCAGAATTTCTTGCAACCATTCTTTCGGTTTCAACCTCTATTTGATTCAAAATCTGATGGATTCTTAAGCCTGATCCTAGTTCCTGTTATGGCAAGAAACCTAAAATCCCTAAGTTCCAATCCTAGCCCATCACACATGCTAAGTTGGCAGGCATCTATCCCACATCAGGAAGTCTATGGTTATTCTTCTGGTACATATACTATTGATTATAGTTAGAGTTGATTAGGTTTGATTCAATTGAAATTTGATGACAAAATTGGCTTAAAACAAAAGGGTTGTGCTAGAAATTTTCATCTAGAAGATTAGGGTTCAATAAGTGTTCATTAATGTGTACTTTGTATAAGGTTTAGGATTTGAAAGATATGAGAAAGGAAATGTGAGTTGGACTGAAAAGTTAAGAAGGAACTTGTATATCTCTCTGACTCCATCTTGAATGCCTCCAATTTCCTTTAAGTGTATCCTTTAGCCGTTAAATGGGATTTGATGTTTGAAGTTAGTAGAAAGAGCCAATCCTTGGTGATTATTGACCTTAATGTGTAAATATATTGATGAATTTCTTATATACGGTTCTTTGGATTATGAAAATATTATTTCGAGTTGTAGTTCATGCATACTTATTAACCTCTAAATGAGTTTTCATTATGCAAGGATGTAAAATCACGACAATTCAATTTATAGAATAGACCGCGTTGGCTGTTTTAATTTGATTGAGAAATAAACTAAACTCTAATGCAATATATCTACTACATGTAAATTTGTTATAGGTACCATAAAATCTACTGTCTTGCATTTTGCTAAAGTGGTCTCGTCTTTTAGTTTTGTATACAACAATGATCATTGTATATGTTATTGAAGATAAAATTATAAACCTATTCGTAGGTCCATAATTATTAAACTGAGCTTTTAGGTTGACATATTTTTAGGATTACATTAGAGCCTTTTGAATTTGTGGCCTAGCAAGGCATATTTCCTTAATTTTGAAAAATAAAATACAGTAAGTAAGGTGGTCTTTGCATAGTCCTTGCTATCCCCTCCCTTTTCATGAGTCAGTGGGCTTGCCTATGAGAGTGCTGCCTCATACAATAGCGTATTCTTTTAGGTTTGTGGACTTACAGGTTCTCATTCTAAAAACTTTACTGCTCTACGCACTTTCCAAATGCACAAGCTCCTTGGATTTCCAATTTGGTCAAACTGACTCAACTTGCTCGATATGGAACCTATGTATAACCCAAAGTTGAGTAAAATAGTTTAATCTGAAACCAAATTGATTTAAGATAAGATAATCCAATTTGGAAATAACTCAAAAGTAAAATGACCTAATATCCAAATATATTTGATTGAAAGTAACTTGTTATCTAATGATCCGACTTTTATGGTCGTCCAAACTTGAATTGATCTGGTACTTGAAATGATCCAAATTTATTTAAATGGTGCACAAGCCAAGTCTGTAAACTAAAATTAAATGTTCTACATTTAATCTCAAAGTTTGTAATATAAATACATCGATTAAAAAGAAGAAAATAATTACGTATAAATGTAAAGAATTACAGGTAAAATTTTAGGAAGAAATGTATGGCCCAAAAGTATTTACATTTTAAGAAATAGTTGTAAAAATTGAATCAAAGGCAATTAAGTACTATTACAGAGATTAAACTTCGTGTGAATTAAGATATTTGCATATTTTCTTTTTCTTTTTAACCATAGATAACACTTATAAATTGATTTTTATCTCATAATTACTATTAAGTAATTTAATTTTAATATTAATTCTTATAGCACACATTTTAGTTGATTTTTTATTGTAAAGTGTAAGATTCTTTATATAAGTGCAAATTGGTACTGTATAAATGATAATCCTTTATGCTTTATCCTTTAGTTGTATTTTTGCAACATCATAGAACTTAAGATATGAAGTAATCTAAACCCATTATGACCGAACATGAAATATTCAAATCTGACATGATTTAATTCAAAATTACTTGAAACCTTGAATCACCGAATGGATGAAATAACCCAAACCAAAAATGACTTGAAAAAAAATTCACGATCGATAAGAACTGGGACCTTAATATGAAATGACACAACTTGAAGTCAGCTTGACTTGCATGTCGCCACCTCTATTTATAGTCAAATAGTGGAAAGAAGGATTTGATCTCTTGGTAGTTAAGAGGCTCTGTTTGCATGACAAAGAACCATCCTGAAAGTTTAAGCTACTAGCTTAGGGCTGGAGTGAGACTTTTAACATTTTATGAAGTTTTTCTGGCTGTATGAACAAAGGTCCGTCCGTGAAAATTGTATCTGGGTTGATATTTTTCATTTTCCACAAAGGGTGTTTTATAAATTTAGCTTGAAAAAGGTAACTGCCTTTTTGCAGATGAAAACTCATGAAGGAGATGTATATGCTATATTCAACAAAAGGTTTTCTTCGTTTGCTTTATATGATGGGGAAGATGGTGACAATTTCCAACCTTATCAAATTTCTTTAAGATTTCATGCGAGAGAACAGGACAAAAAAATAATAGTAGGCTTGAGAAAATGGTTAGCAAATTCAAAGGTCATTGATGGTATGCTTTTCGTTTTCTTGTCGTATATCTTTATATTATCTTTAAGTGCATCAATAGTTATAATCTCTCAATTAATGCCAGTCTGCCTTTTAATGCTTTAACAAATGTGTATGGTTGGAATAAGTTACTACTCCATTCGTATACGTAAGTTAGAAAATTCAGAAATTACTTCTTGTTATTTTTTACTTTCTAGATTCCATTCTTATTTAACATAGTTATTTAACTATTTTGGTTGGTATTTTCTGTTTAAGGGGGGTTTTTCCTATTTAAAATTTTGCTATCAAGCTTCAACATTGAAAAATATTGATTTGCTACAATAAAAGAATACATTGGGATTTTGGTTCCATGTATATATAGATTAAAAGTTATGCATGTGCACTGCCTTTTTTGATGATTCTGTCCTCTAATAATGTTGCCAAATATCCGGCCATTCCCATCACCCAATGTAAAGCATCACTCTTTTTTTTTAATTTATTTATTTTTTTGTGCTTGATAGTGCCAACCAACTTCTTATTATTGAGGGAGATCAACGAATTGGATAGGATAAATTTAGCTTGCAAGGTATTAAACCATGTCGTTGATTTTCCTCTGCTGTATTTACCTGATGTTGTTCAAATATGTTCAATGTAATCATACATTAATACTGCTTTTTGATTATTTCAAGGTTTATTGATCCATCTTCATATTTAATATTTGGCCCTACTAAGGTACTTCATATATGCAAAACTACTAATGATGAGTGGATGGCCTTTCTTTGGGATGGAACTGATGCTGCACCTGTTAGTATTTATAACAGGTGAGTTGGTATCTTTTAATTGCTCCTCATTATTTATTTAGATCTTTGTAAAGCAAACACTAGATTTTGAGGGACTTTGCATTCCAATTGATTTTTGCATGGCATTATTGACACATGGTTCCATGTAAATTCTGATATCAACAAGCATTTAGCTACGCCCCAATGCTATTGACTTCATTGAGTGAATCAGTTGCAATTGACTTTTGTGGTGATGGTAAACTGTTTGCTATGACCTATCGAAAGAAGACAGTTAGTGTAGGTAAAGATGATAAGGAAGCTAGTGATGTGTGCGATGTTCTATATCTTTGTGATCTGCATGTTGTTGGATCAGTTGTTTCTCTTGCAAGGGTTGTTTTTCCTTTCCCTTTGCATCAAGCTCATTGGGTTGTTACATTTCAATTTATGATTGGAAAGGCTCTGCTTTGCTTTTCAGAGTCTTTAAGTTACATTATGGTAATGAGTGTTTTTAGTTTGAGATAAGGTGATATCTTGTCATTGTAAAAGAAGACTGTGGTTTGGAATTTGGTTTTGAGCTGTGTTTAGCTTAAAGTACTATGAAGTAGGCAGTTGGTTGCATGGCTACATTTTCGGTAAAAGTACTTGTGAGATGCATGTAATTGGAGTTTCAGTTAGTTCTTTTATGGTTTACAAGTGTTCTCGTTAAAGAAAAAAAAATTAAAGCTTAAATTAAGTTGTAATAACATGAACCAGTTATTCTAATTTAACATGTTATCTTATCCTCTCCATGTATTAAAAATTTAGTTTTCTTGAGATCTACATATGGGAGATAAGTGTAGTCTTTAGAGGTCGATTAAAGGTAGAAAAGGTTAGGCCTAAGGTTATCTGGCTTGCTGAAAGTGAAGAATACATGGAATATTCGGTAGTTAGGGCAGATTCGATGGGTTTAATATGATGAAATTGGTCTAACCATTTGTGCAAGATTTATTAGGGGTAGTATGGGGCTTTAGTTGAGAAAGAAAGTTGTGGGTCCTATTCCAGCTACCTGAATTGTGTAAGGGTTAATTTTTTTTTTATCATGGTAAAGGGTAACATTTAAGGTTGGAAAATCATCTTGTACACTGCCAGTGGAATTTTTAGACTTTGCAAGTAGTGGTAACAGGATGATGCGTATCCTTAAATATAATAAAAATTAAAAATTTTCCACTACTAGTGTATCAAATACTAATCCTTTAAGGTTATAGAACTCTGTTATATACTTGAAAAAGGCAAATCAGATCTGGTTGTGAAAGAAACAATTTGTGGAGATTTAGAAAATGATGAGAAAAGTAAAAGATTCGGGAGAGCAAAATGTTAGGCATCTATCTTTGTATAACGTAATCACTTGTAATATCCTTAATGCAAAACCTACTGTAATGTAGAATGACATAGATATTTATGGAAATTTTAAAGACTAACTCCATGTCATCCAATGATTTGGATTTTGGAGTCTTAAATAGGAAATTGCCTTAGCTATAGTTATTGTAATATGTAATTTTTAGGGATTAGTTTTGATTTACTTTGATTTGTATTTATTTTGATTGACTGCGGCTACCTGCAGTGTGTTTCTTTACTATATAACAGTGTATTGTGATATGATTACTTATTCAGTTGAACTTTTGTAATGGTATTAGAGTTTAGGCTCTTATCTGGGAATTGTAACCTTTTTTTGCTTTGTTTTTTCAGCCTGTTTTTCATTCAGCCTTAATCATTAGAACCTAGGAAACCCCAGTTCGACCTTATTTGCCTTGTCTAAATCACGTTTTCATCCTCCGAATTCAGCAATACCTCAGAGATTTCTTAGACCGATAACAACAATTCTGCCTCAGTGGGAGAATTTCAAAATATCCAGGCAGTGTATAGGTTGAATGAAGAAAAACTATTTCAAGTGGTCTCAATTGGTCTATATGTTCTTGAAAGGAAGAGGAATCCAAAACAGGGGATCCTAAATTTAACGCTTGGGATGAACAAGACTTCATGATGATGTCCTAGTTATGGAACTTTATATTGCTGGAAATCAGTGATACATTTATACTTTTGAGCACGACCAAGGATACATGGGAAGCAAAATCAAGACTTCACTTTTCCATTACAGGTTTACTCAAGGAAAAGAGAACCAATCTCTCAAATCTCAACCTGTGTTGGTCCAATCATCCAACGTTGCTTCTGATAGTGTCGAAATAATTACTTCACCCGATGATAACGTCGCTAAGACATTTGAACAAAATGTTATGATGTTTCAATTGATCTTCGAAAAGGAACCAGAACCTGTACTAAACATCCACTATATTTGTTCATATTGTATAAGAATCTTTCTCATAACCATTTACTAGCATAAATATAGTTTCTATCCCAAAAACATTATCTGAGGCATTAGGAAATGAAAATTAGACAAATGTTATGAACATTAAGATGGAAGCACTTGAGAAAAACAAGACTTGACACTTGGCGAGGTTGTCGGGAGGGAAGAAACCAGTCGGGTGTAGATGGTGTTCACTACTTAATACAACTCAGATGGTACTTTGGAAAGGTATAAGTCAAGGTTAGTTGCCAAAGAGTATACTCAAACCTATGACATGAACTATTGGGAGACTTTTGCTCTGGTTGCCAAGATGACTGCAAAGAAAATCTTACTATTTGTAGCTGTGAATTATTGTCGGAAGTTACAACAATTTGATGTCAAGGATGCCCTTTTACATGGAGATCTGGAGGAGGAGATCTGTATGGAGATTTCCCCTAGGTTTGGCCCAAATGTAAGGGGAAAAAAAAGAAGTGGTATGTATGCTAAAAAAGGCTTTGTATGGACTAAAATAATCCCCAGAGCTTGGTTTCAGAGATTTAGCACAGTTATGATGGGTCTGGGATATAAACAGAGCCAAGGCATTCATCCTTTTTTTCGTGAAGCACTCCGCATTAAGAGGGGAGTGACAGTATTGTTGGTCTATGTGGGTGGCATTATAGTAACAAGAGATGACTTTGAAGGAATGCAGAACTTGAATAAACAATTGGTGAAGGAGTTTGAGATTAAAGAGCTAGGCAAACTAAGGTATTTTTCTTGGTATTGAAGAAACTCATTCTCAGCAAGAGATTTTTATATCTCATTAAGAGTATGTGTTAGACTTAGTGGTTGATATAGGCAAGTTGGGATTTTAGTCATTAGAGATACCTATAGAGTCAAATGGTAAACTTTCTGATACTTCAGAAGATATGACGGTGAAGAAAGGTTCTTATCAGAGACTTGTGGGAAGCTAATTTATTTATCACATGGCAGGCCTCATATTAGCTTACTCTGTGAGTGTTGTGAGTTAGTTCATGCACAATCCCAGAGAATCACATCAGAGCAGTTTATAGAATTCTCCAGTACTTGAGAAGAAGAATTTTGTTTGAGGAAGGAGGGCTCTTTCTTGAAGCCTATACAGATGCAAATCATGCAGGATCCAGGTTGATAGAAGATTAACCTCAGGTTATTGCACCTTCTTAATAGGTTTTCTCGGAACTTGGAGAAGCAAAGGGTAGATTGTAGTTGGAACATACAATGCAGAAACTGAGTTGAGAGGAATGGCTCTTGGGATGTGTGGATTGTTGTGGTTGACGATAACCTTGGAAGATCTGAGGGTTAGGTGGGAAGGCCTTATAGTTTTTTTGTGACAACCAATCAGCCATCAATATTGGACCCAGTCCAGTGCAACACGAAACATTCTAACACAATTCACTCCTATTAATGAGGTACTTTTCTTTATATTTCTCTTCAGCATGAAGGGTAAAGTGGAAGCCTGAAAATATTATTAGTAAACCCCTTGTTACTACCCTCGAGAGTCACTTTGGAGAAGTTTCAACTTTTAGCTTGTCCGGAAAGCCCAGATTATCTTCTTTATAAGCTATAAACATTAGAGGTTAGTTTGCCGAACACCCAACTTCAGTTTTTAGAGAGAAAAGTTCTTTTACAAGCTGGGCCACACACCTAATTAGGGAAACTGTTAGACTGATATTGTAATCAGGTAATATTTAGAACATTAGAGTTGCCAAATTTCCAAAATTACTGTCAAAGTGCAAGTGAAACTTTCTAAATATCCAAAATTACATAGCAAAAAAAGCTAACTTTTCTTCAAAGGCGGCACTGATATGCAGGTATGTGTTTGACTTCTTTTATGGAAAAGTTTCTATAGCATGAATTTAGACCTTCTCAACGAGTTAGAATTTTGCTGATATTCTTGGCAGAAGATTTTCTAGCAACTAATTTTTTTCCAACTTTTATTCAAATAGTTAAAACGTGAAATAGTCATTTACATTTATACGTAATGAGGTATTGGTTCTGTATGAGCTAGCTGTTGTGTGTTACCATTATTTTTGTTACTTTGATGTAAAAGAAGAAAAAGAACCAAGGACTACTTCGAACGGAGTACCTAAGCATTCCTTACCACCTTTGGGGCACAGTTATCTTTTTAAAATCCAAATCTGGTCTGTCAACTGTTTTTTCACTCTGTCATTAATAAAGTTGACGTCATTAACAACTTATGCTTAAATGAACAGGTTTTAGTTTTAGAACACGATATCAATGCTCGCTATGTCTAGCTGTTTCTTCTTGCTTTTTTTCTTTTGGGGGGGGTGGTAATCTAACAGATTTCTTCATACAAACGAGTATGCTCCACAGGCTGGAAGATGAAATGCATGATCCTCTTCCTTTACATTTGGAACCCTTGCCATCATCAAGAGATGTGCTATGTACATTTCCTACTGTTGGAACTATTTTAAGGGTGATGATTGATGAAGACTGCAGAAAATATATCCTTCAGTTGCTGAAAATTGGTCAATGGATGAAACTTGTTCATGTATTATGCAAAGTGCGTGATGGATTATGGTATGGTGTGTTGACACCATCTTCGAAGATCCAAGATATGCCAAATGATGATATTTTAATACTTGAGCGCCAGAGGTGATTTTTTGTTGCATGCAACACCTTATCAAACCAATAGATTATCTATTCCCTTTTGATCGATCTTTCTGGAAATTCAATATCTCACTCTTTTACTATATCCTTCCATGTCAGCAATTTTGGTCACCGATTATCAAACAAACTAGAGCGGATGCCATACTGGAGCTTTCCATGGCCTTCAAGAATCACAGGTTCCTTTTCAGTGACTATAATTCATTTTAAGTATAGACCTAGCAATAGTAGATATGACACGAACACAACACGGAAAAATAACTAAAAGACAAAAAAATAACGCGAACAAGGCACACATATACGAATGTCTCAAAATATAATATGAATTATTAATGTATCAAATTTTATAGGAATATAAAATACCTTAAGCATGATCATGACAGTAAAATGCACAAACGTGACACAGTTACATGAATTGCCAGGTCTAGTTTTAAGTTCTCATTTATTGGCATATTTGGATGCAATTATCACATTTTTCCTGGAGCCTACCGAAAATAATGAACGATGATATACTTTTAATTTTTGTATGTCCTTCATCAGAGGTTAACTGCGATGATGTGCCATTTGCTACACTGATGAATGTTCTCACTTATCGAAAGGTATTATATCCTTCAGCACCTTTTGACCACATGGAGATGGTTAGTTTGTTAAAGAAGTAGAGCATACCAATTTACCTGTTAACTATATGGAGATCAAAACAATTTTGTTCATTGTTGCACTTTTTGGTTTGTTTACAGGTTTATTTTTCGATTGAAGTTCTTCCTTTTTTTGAACCCCTCCTCTCTGCTTCTATTTTTTGGGCATTTATGTTCATTATTCTATATGGTATTCTCAAACCCTAAATCTAAATATTTGGATATGTCAAGCAGTTCAGAACTTTTTGAACAAAATTCTCATTCTATAGAAAGCAAGGGATTCCATCTTCCCCCCTCTTTCTTGTTGATCCAAGAATGCTCAAAATACCTCTTAGCACCTTTGAAATCCTTTTGAATCTTCTGCAACCTCTTTTCTTCCTTTGCACATAGCCACTTCAAGATTAGGTTGTGTCTCGTTGAGTTGGTTTTGAATTCCGTTGAAATTAAAAAATTTTGGTGCAATAATTGGTTTGGACTTTTGGGTTTTGTAGTGTACATATTTTTGGTTGCTTCTAGTTTGCTGTTTTATTGTGATGAAAAGGATTTTTCTTCTCTTTTTGTTTACAATTGTCTCTTTCAGTTGCTATTCTCTCCTTTTATCTTGATGTCTTGGTGTATATATAGGGGAAGTGAGAAAGATGATTGTTGAAAATGCCACATGATTGGTGGCTGTACTTAATGCACTACCTTGGGTAGAGAGGAGTGAGCTCGATGGTTTTACCCTTTTCAGGGTGTTTCCAGGAAGGGTAGAAGGGAGGGGGGATGTTCATATTTAGCTTGAAGGCAATGGCAGCATTAAACTAGAAAATAATGTTTGACCGGAGTTGTGCTTATTTGTAGCTTGGTAACCTTACAGGTAAGAAAGAAATTTAGGTGTGTAGTGCGTTTTGTTGCTGCAATTCCATGGCAAGTTGAGGATTTCCGCTCTCCTCGTGGAATTTATAGGGTTAGGTTCACCCTAGAGGATCCAACTGCCAGAATGCATGCTTATGCTTATGCTGAACATGGGGTAAGGACATTGTTCTACCATTTCTCTTCACATTTCTAAATCTTGTGGTGAGATAACCTTAAGACTTTTCTGGTTGAAAATCATTTTACACTAACTTTGAATTCAATATATGCAAACTTTAGTGACAGTCTTCATTGAATAGTTGACTCGTAGTGCTCAAATGTAAACGCAAAAGAAATAAATAAAGAATAAAAATGAGATGCCAAAAAAAAAATCCTCTACGAGTACCGATAGCAGCTAGATACATGTTGAGTCTCTGATGTCAATACCAAAACCTGCATGATATAATCTTCTTTATGGAGTATATCAAACAAAAATTTAAGAATTTACTGAAATATAAATTTGGAGCCATTGCAGCTGGAGAAAGACCATCTCGGAAGCATCCTCTGAAAATCCTTCTAAAAATGCCTACTAGGTTTTGTTTTCGTCATCTGAACATCTCTGCTTATTAAGCTTGGAACTGTGGTGCATTTACTGATTTGGCTCTGTAAAATAGTAATCTGTAATGTGAAATTAAAGTATACTAGTATATTATGCTTTCCTCATGGCTCTCGTATATTATATAATTACGTTTTCTGTATCTCTTCATCTATAAATAGGAGAAATTTTTCGATGGTTCCTCCACTGATGCATTGAGACAGAAGCTAATTAAATTGCTTGGAGTAGCGATAAGTGCTGATGGAAATGAAATTAAGGGTGCTGCTAGAAATCCGCCATGGGTGCAGTGTTGCTTGTATTCTCGTTACCTCAAGTGCTGTAAGATCTATGACACGAAGCTTGTTGGTTAACGACTTTCACTGCAATTGGTTAGTAGTAGGTTAGTACAGAAAGGGGACTTGCTTATTCTTTTGGGCTTTTCGTCGTGCTAGGTAAAATTTATGCAAAGTTGGTTGGATCCTTGAGGATTCCTCTTGTAAATATTAGAGGTGACGATTCATGTATTCGTATTATTTTCATATATTTTATCATATTATAATCGTATTT
>JAQSVH010222786.1:0-13655 GCA_029448705.1 Adansonia digitata
GTTTAAGGTATGATTAAGTCTAATCTCAGTTAATTTAGCATGGGGAATTGCTTTATTTACAATATTTATATTTTCATGCTAGCAATCTTTGATTTTTAAATTATTCCAACATCATTTCGGTGATTTTTCGATGCCAAGGTCGTTACCGATTGAAAAATCTCATTGAGACTTTTTTAATGGTTCTTGTGGCAATTTAATTGGATTTGCATTTTATGATTTTTTTTTTTATAATTTTAAATATGGGTTTTGATAGGTTCATTAAGCTAACTTCTGTGTCATTGGAAATCTATTTTTCCGTGATCATTTTTGTTGAAACTTGTAGTATTAGGAGTCCAAAAGTTGAGTAATGAATTTGGAAACCTAGAAAACCCAAAAGTTTTGGGCAATTTGTGATAATTTTTAAAATTTTAACTCTCGAAACTTGAGCTGTATGAATCCATTTTTTAAGAAATAAAATTTTATATTATACTATTACATTTCTACAATAGAATTATGTTTTAAAACATTACCAATTTTTACACAGATTTGGAGTTTCAATGGATTTAAGTAAGCCAAATAATTTTTGAAACCCAAAATTTTTAGTAAATAGTGATGATTTCATAAATTTTGGATTTAAAAAAATGGTATCCTAGCCAATTTATTACTGAAATGAATTTTTATTTTGAAGTACGATATGTGAACTTTATTTTGGTACCAACTTTTTATTTGGATTCGATCTAATGTGTTAAATACGATTGCCTAAAGTAAGCCAGACAACCATGAAAATTTAAAATTTTAGCAACTTGTAAAATTTTGTTTTTTAATTATTGTAAAAGTTATTTTTGTCTAATAATTTATCTATTTTGCCACAAACAAAATAAAGTTTGAATATTTGAATTTTATAAATTTTTGGCATGGCTAAATATTTTTAGTAAATTATTTTTGATTCATGATATTTTAAAATTAGATTTTTAAGAAGAAAAATCCACAAAATTAAGATTTACTAATTTTGTCATTCTTCAAAACATATGTAATAGTTGTTGCTAATTTGTGTACTAACGTATAACATTCTAATTTTTAAAATATATGTTTCTAATATATAAAAGAAATAGTTTGGTTTCAAAAATGAATTTAATTAAAGAAAAAGTTGCACACTCTCTAAGTGTTTAAGAACGATTCGCAAAATGTCTTGATTGGTTAGATAAAATCGATGGGTTTAGTTTCTAATTTATAGTCTTTGAATTAATAGGTTTTGAGAGGATAAGGCTTCATTATTTCTTAGTTTAGGTCTAGCAAGTTTAGGTTAGTGACTGATATCCTTTCGGTGTTTTATTACCTTTAAATCAACGTCATAGTACTTAGATTTTGTATATGATATGTAATATTTTGTCCATTGATTTGTTAAAATTGGATATGTAATATTTTGTCCATTGATTTGTTAAAATTGGATTAAGCATGTAAAGTATACATATGAGATATCTTTGCTTTGATCCAATATGTGATTTCTATTTAATTTGATCTTCGAATATGTTTTTGTTCAATAGTATGTAATTTTGCATATATATATTTGTTTATTTATAATTATGAATACAATTTATGACAAAAATGCTTTGAGTGAAAATATGGAATTTGCTTTGTACAAAATATGTTTAGTCCTCTGCTTTGTATAGTTAGGTAATTTGACATTTTGTTTTGTTTTTATATGTCCTAGTATGACTTTGTGCTAACCCTGTCAATAGGGTTAAACATAGTCCGTTTGACATGTACTTTGTGATACAAATCAATTTTGAATAGTGCCATCATTAAGAATAGTAGTTTTGGTTATGAACCATGCTACTAGATGAAAATAATGGTTTTTTATTTTGAACCGTATCACCAGTTTATAATAGTAGTTTTTGCTCTATTTGGTGTAACCATTTGGTAGTTTTTGATATGTTTCTAGCCCATTAGCACTAGGGTTAATTGTAGTTTTTGTTTTGACTTATGCCATAAGGGTTAAATATGGTTTTAGTATGTTAAGGAGACTAATAAAAATATGATTTTGAAAACAATCTAATTAGTTCTATTTCTGATAAATCTAATTTTGAACATAATAAATTTATTGAATATTAGATTACCTAATTTTATTTTGAGTCATTATTATTTATAATTTGGCCTAAATGTTTTTGTAACATGATTAATCTAATTGAGGGGATGTCGGTTACTTGGTAAGTATTTGTACTTTTTCCTTTAATTTCTTGTACTTTTTCATATATTAGTACATGCATATTTGGAGCTTAGTTTTGACGAGAGATTTCATTTGCAAGTTTAGCGTATGCTTTTAGGTTGAAGATACTTTGAATGTAAGTCATTTGATGTCGGATTATTTAATTTGTTAGTTAGAAAAATGTTTAGTATTTTTTGATCAAGGTGTATTGTTAAAATTTTACGAGACTTACGATTTGTAAGTTTCAATTTTGGAGTCTTATGTTTTAGTTGATATGATATCTGTTGCCTCGCATGCTTATGGGATTTATCTCATAAGTATGCAAAGTAGTTACATCTTAAATCCCTAAATTTGGGGCGTCACATTAATGTTTTCGCAACATTTCCACCTGGATGACTATTCACTATAAATATGCCTTGTTAAAATCTTGCTAAGAAAAATCCAGTGGGATAAAAACTTAGAGAAGGAAAAAAGTACATTATTCATAAAAAATTTTCTTCCTCTCAAAATAATATCAATTTATACAATATCTTTAAGCCTGCATAATCCTATGTTATGCACATGCTTTTTAAAAATTGAAGTTAGTGAAGTCTTTGTCAATAGATCTAGGTTATCACTTGAGCGAATTTTGAAAATACCAACATCACCTTTCTTTGAGAGTTCATGTGTGTAAATGAATTTTAGTGAAATATATTTGGTTTTGTCACCTTTAATATATCCTCCCTTTATTTCAGTGATACATGTAGCATTTATCCTTATATAAAATTATTGGGCTTCCTTTAATTGTTAGAAGTGTTAGCATATGCCCTAGAGCCAATCGGATTGGATGAGGCATATATAAGTTAATAATGCAAACTAATCACTTATGTTAGCAACCCTCATGTTAGTGGCATGATCAACAATCTGGCGAACACTAATTAGATGAAGCCCATGCAATATAATGACCTAGCAAAGTTAGTATGGGTTACAATGATGAGATCCTTATGCATCAAAGCCGTGTTTCTAAAAACATTCCTAGTCATCATATTGTCAAGAAAAGGCATTGACAATGCACAAAGACTCCATGCATTTGATGCATACAACTCTTTTATTTCATAAAAGTTGAAGTATAGAGATACTTGAAGATAGCATATAGGCGCTTGTTTGTGGAAGTAAGTTCCCTAAACATGGTCTGTGTGAGAACTCCATTTGATATAAGTCACTTAAGTGTCTATGGAATATGTTCTCATGTGCCAATCATGTATATTACTCCTTAGACTTATGATACTTAGTCATCTCAGGTGAGGAGTGTCATACTTTGATTTATCTGAAACAGGTCCACAATAGATGCATACATAAGGTAAGGTACGTTGTGTTTGACATGAATCATATGGCGGATGAATGAGTGATCCAGAGAGGATTTACCATTTTGAGTGACATTAGAGACATATCTTATATGTTCTTGGCTTTGGTTAACTTGATAAAGTCATTAGCCAATGCATGATGAATTTAGAAGAAATTTGTTTCTCTAAATTCATGAGATTAACCAAAAGCTACGATAACTAATATGGATTAATACATAAGTAGACATTGCACCCTGCTCATGGTTTTTGGGGATATTTAGTAAAATGACCAAAGTACATTGACAGGTTGGTTACTGAAAGGTTTTTTGAAAAGGTTATATTAACTATTTCTGCATATCTAGTGACCATGATGCCTCACTAGAGACCAATCTTGGTCTATAAATATAAATACACCTAATTGGATAATTATATTTATTGCAAGTTATGATGGAAGCCTAACAGGTCACACACAGTAAGATGATCTATTAAAGACATAAAATAAAACCGAGATTTAATTAAGTGTCACTTAATTAAATATAAGGTATAATGTGAACGACTTAATTGATTAGATTTATGAAATCTAATTAAAGATGTCTTAACATGGCAATAAAGATAAGAATGTTATATCAAGATAACATCTATTATTGACATGGTTTAAGGATATTATTAAATAAAGCCACATAATTGTATTTGAAAAATTAATAATCATTTGATAATTATTTAATCAATTTTTTAATAATATTTACAAGAAGTAAAAATTGTTTTACTTGAGTTAGAAAATTTAAGTATAAATGAAATTATCTAACATTGTAAATTAATGAGTTGCACTAAAAGCCCGAATTATCAAGTCAAAGGAATTTAGCTGTGAACTACTCCAAGTTAGGCTTGCTAATGAGCTTGGCACATGGAATAGCTATCTTTGGTGTGCTATAATAAGTTACTATCTAGGCTCAATCTTGGAGAAGCTGTTTAAAATAGTTTTAATTAGGCTTCAAGAAACACTCTAAGTTGGCACCACTTGTAGGGCTAGTTAAGTAGGTCTAGTTCTTCATTAAATAGCTAGACCTAGTCTATGAGGGCTATATATATAACATTAAGTCTTTTAAGGAGTAAGTTAGCTGTCAGAAAACCCTAGGGAAATAATCCTAGATCTCCCTAAAGGCTATTGCGCCCATCCTTTTGTTTTCCTAAACATCTTTATGTGTCAATTGGTATTTCAATGATCTAAAAGTGTTTTTATCATAACAATCGTAGAAAATCAATTTTTTATCATAATGGAATCAACCAAGTTAAGAATTATGAGTTTTGGATTTGTTTATTGGTATTTTCACATAACAGCCACTTCCTTGAGGGTTATTTAGCGCAAACATGGTTCTAAGTTATCTAAAATTGTTTCTGAACATAATAAAGGTAGAAAATCAATTTTCTAGCCTAAAAATTAGGATTTTTGGATTCGTTTGCCTACATGAACCTGTTGGTTAAATATATTTTAGTTGAGGCTTAAGAACCTTTTGGATTGCATTGGAGAACCATCAAACTTTATAAAGGCTGTAATAGGCATTTGTATGGATCACTTTTAGAGGTAAGACACTTGTGCTGCTTGTGGCCTTAAGAAGAGATTGTAGTAATCAACCTATGGTACATTCGTGGAAGGATCAGCATGCTTAAAGTTATGAGTTTCTAAATAGGTATGATTTTTATCAAATCTATGTTGTAAAATTGCTATCCAAACAAAGGTAGATCTCTTCCTAAGATCATGAGGAAAGTCGAGTGTTTCTTTGTTTAATTCTGCTACATAAGCTTAATTTTGGTTAAATTTTTATGCTTATATCAACATACATTACCCCTAGATTTCCTTTAAGGAAGATCACACTTTTTTTAAACATGTTGAATCAATAATCTTAACCATATACATTATCGACTTGCTTCATGAAGTGCTTGTATTTCAACATTATTTAAAAAAGTAGCAATAATAGTTTACTTTATAGATCTTCAGGATATAATAGTGCTGTCATATGTGAACAAATATCTAATCTGTGACTTCCTTTATGTGGATCTGATAAATAATCTAACATTTGCATATTCTATCAACAGTGAATGTGATTGTTTTGAGTTAACCATTTCAGATGAATTATTCCACGAAGATAATGTAAAAAATGTTTAACACCATTCCAATGTCTTCTGGTTGATACAGAACTATATCTTGCTAATAAATTAGCAAAAAATGCTAGGTTTGATTACTTATTGTTAGCAAGATACATTAGTATGCCAATTGCATTAATGTATGGTACTTTAAGCCAAGAATTTCTTTGCTATTTTTTCAAGGACAAAAAAATGTCTTTTTTATATCAAGTGATCGAACAACCGTTGGTGCACACAATGAATATGCTTTATCCATGTGAAGTCTTTTTAATATTTTCTTTGTATATGTTAATGGATGAAAAAAATATCCCATTAGTTAAATGCTCAATTTGCAAGGCAAAACAAAATTTTATTTTTCCCAAATTTTTTATCTCAAAATTCTTTTGTTAAAAATCCAACTGCTTTTAGGAGCTTATCAAGAGTTATGATGTTTAAATCATCAACATATACTACAACAATAGCAAATAAAAATTCTTATTTCTCAATAAAAACACATAGGTAGATTGGATTATTGGCATATCCTATCTTCAGGAGATACATACTAAGACGATTGAATCGTATTCATCCAAATTGTTTCAATCCAGACAAAGATATTTGTAATTTAGTTGAGTACATTTCTCGAGGCTTTGAGTTATATGCTTCAGACAATTTAAATCCTTCTGAGATTTTCATGAATATCATGATCAAGTAATCCATATAAATAGGTTGTTTCAACATCCATAAGACGAATTTGAAGTCCTTTAGAAATTGCTAGACTTATTAAAAATCTAAGTATAATTGCACCCACTACAGGGGAATATAAGTATAATTGCACCCATTACAGGGGAAAATGTTTCTTCATAATCGATCCCCAATCTTTGCAAAAAAGCTTAGGCTATAAGCCTTGCTTTATATCTAACAATCTCATTGTTTTCATAATGTTTTTGTAGAAAAACCCATTTGTAACCCACATGTTTTACATTTTTAGGGGTTTGAACTATAGGTCCAAAATCTTCATAATTTGCTAGCGAATTTAATTCAGCCTAAATTGTGCCTTTTTAATTCAAACAATCATTTCTACGTTGACATTCTTGGTTTAAGATTCTCGCTTTTTTTATTAAATCAGTAGCTATTGCATATGCAAATATTTGATCAATAATTAATTTCAGTTCTATACTTTCATTATTGAGATCTTTTTATTTTCATTATTTTTTAAAGTTTTATCAGATTAAGCATTCAAAACAAGGATATGTGATTTGTTACTTTTTTAATATCAGTAAGTGCATCTAGAAATTGATTTGTGATATTTTGCAAATGAATAAACATTGATTTACGTGAGGATCAAAATGAGATATAGATGATACATTCCATGAGTTTTTTTTTTTTGAGGTTTTGCTTTTCTCCCCTTAATCTTGGGAATATTGTTTCATTAAATTGACAATCAGGAATTTATGGGAACACATCTCCAGTCAATGGTTTAAGGTACTTTATAATTGATAGAGATTCAAATTCAACATAAATTCCCAAATCTTCTTTGTAAACCTAATTTTCTGCACTATGTTGGAGCTATTGGAGTATATACTACACAACCAAAGGTTCTTAAAGTGATATATTTGATTCTTGACCAAAAGCCAATTGTAATGAGGAGTCTTTGTGGGAGGTAGTTGACTTTATTCTAATAAATGTAGGAACATGCAATATAGCAAGTTCCTAAGCAGAATTACCCAGCATTGTTTTCATGAGTATGGTTTAGCAATTAGCTATAAGTGTTTAATCAATAACTCAGCTAAACTATTTTTGTGTATGTATATATGCTACATGATGCTTCTATAGTAATTTCAATTGACATGCAATAATCATTAAAAGCTTAAAATGTTAAATTTTCTTATATTATCAAGATAAACTTTTTGAATTATATAATCTAAAAATTATGCTCTTAGTCATATTATTTGTTCAAAGAGTCGTACAAATCCAACATTTCTTTAGATGATAAACAAACATGTGACCAATGAGTAGAGGCATCTATTAATACCATAAAATATAGAAAAGGTCCACATGATGGAGTTATAGGCCCACATAGATCTCTATGAATTCTTTCTAGAAATAGAAGAGATTCAATTCTAATTTTAGATAGTGATGGCCTAGTAATCATTTTACCTTGAGCAAAAGCAACATATGAAAATTCATTTAGTAAAAGAATCTTATAGTTCTTTAACAAATGTCCATTTGAATTTTTAATAATTTCTTCTCGTCATTGTTGCACCTAAATGACCTAAATAATTATGCCAACGAATAAAAGCTTTTGGATCGAATAACTTATGCTTAACCATAATATTGTATTTTAAAAGATTTATGTATGCATAACATAATTTTTGAGCAATTTTTCTATTACATGTCTTCTACTTGATATAAGTGATGTTATGTACAAAAATTCTCTCATTTTCATTTGTGGTCTCAATATGATAACCATTATGTTATATGTCTCTAAATCTTAGTAGATTTCTTTATGCTTTACTAGAATATGAAGCATCGTTTATTGTTAATTTTGTTCCTATAAGGAGTAAAATGAGGCTCTTCCAGAACCTTTAATTATATTTGCAACTCCAGATGTTGTATGTAGTTTTACATCAACTAATTTTAAAAGAGAAAAATACATTCTATCTTCGAGAATGGTGTGAGTTATTACAATATCTACTAGACATAAATCTTCACCATTAAATTCAGATATATCTATATTTCCTCAAGACAGACAAATAAAATGAATAAAAGAATTATAAACATAAAGAAATTGTCAAAATATAATATTATCCATAAATATATGAAGCAGATATATTATATTAAAGATAACATAAAATTAAAAATAGGTTGTTCAAGAAGAGCTAATAAACTAAATATAATATATTTAAAAATTAGCCGAGATGAACATGTTTGTCACTAATCATATGGTTAATTTCCCCATCAACATTCTCAAAGAAATCATAAATATCAAGGTGTGTGGTGCCAATTAAAGTATGTTGTTCAACAAAATATATTCATGCTTTTTCACATTTTTCTTTCTTCTTTCAAAGAAACCTAATAAAGATCAACAAGATATTTAGATGTACGATAGGTATATGACCAATGACCTTTCATGCTGCATCTATAACAATCAATTTCTATATTTTTTAGAGCTTTTTTGTAAAACTTTGCCCTTTTCATGTTTTTTTTCATTATTTTCTGTTCTCTTAAAATTTAAGTTGTTACGATCACCATGAGGTCCACCGCAACCATGGCTACTACCATGACCATGATAACCATATGATATAGCATTACTTCAGGGAATGGCTCTAAATCAGCTAGTCGTGATTGATGGTTTTTTTATCAAAAGTTCATTTTTGTTGAGTAATAAGAAGACATGATATTAATTTAGAATATTTTTTAATCAATGCTCATGATTTTGTTGTTGCAGTTGCATATTAGAAGCATGAAAAATAGAATAGGTTTTTTCTATCATATCTTCCTCAATAATATTATCTCCACATAACTTCAATTAAGAATTAATTCTCCTGGCTTATTGTTTTAAAATCTTGCAATCAGATGTGAATCCATTCATAGCAAGCTTTTGGAAGAATTATTGCTTTGTGATGATCATTTCTTTCTTTTAAATTTCATTAAAGGATATATGGATGATTTAGCGTAAGGTATTTGGCTTTAATCCTTCATAAAGATGGTCACAAAGGAATATCATTGTATTAGCACGATCCTGAATGGATGCATCATTTCCTTCTTCAATTGTTTAACCAAGATTCATTGCATCTAAGTGAATTTCAACATCAAGTTTCTATGGCAAACAGTTTTTAAATCAATATATCAAGGGAAATGAACTTAAACTTTGTATGGTTTGACATTGTAGAACTAACAAATAATAAAACACATGTATCATGACATAAAGGATAATTAATGAAACTTGGTATTTTACTTAAAAGAAATCAAATGATAATTGGTAGTAATTATGAACACAAATTATTCACATTTTTTCATATTTTCATTGTGAATATTAAAGTCACATAAATTTTATAAAATTTATTCTTCACAAATTATATATCATAAGACTAATATAATCACATAGATTAATTTTCTTCAGGAATAATATAAAATTATCATTTTTGGGTGACAAGAAAACCTTTCCAGGAGATTAATCAAAACTAATTCTTAACCTTTTCTAGAGTTAAATAAAATCTCATCTGAAGATTAAGCATAAAATTATCACCTTCGCAGGATGTTAAACATAGTAAAAATTATAATCTCTTCAAATGTTTAAATATATAAAGATAATGTAACAAATAACCCTTAAGTTTATCAGATCTTCTAATAAGGTCCCTGTACTTTAAAATGTCTAATTAAGACATTAGAATTTCTTTTTGTTTAGGGGTTTAGTACCTGATTCTAATACTATTAAATATATGACATGACCTTTGTATCCAATGATAAATTAATACGTGACACCACATAATAATGCTATATGTATGAGTAAAAAAATAAATTCTTTTTATTTTGTATCCAATAAAAACTCAACACGTGGCACCATATAATGGTGCAACGTCTATTGACAAGAGAATTTTTTCTCTGTTCTTTTCTTTTTGATAAATATTTTAAAAACTTTGATAAATATCTTTAATTAAATTTGATAATTTAATTTTTTTAAAATTTTTGGACATTAAAATTATTTAATAAGTAGATTTAAATTCATATATTTTAAAATAATTTTAATATTCTATATTTTAAAAATGATTTTAATTCCATATATTACTTTTTAATTTTTTAAATATTTTTATATTTTTAAATGTAAAAATAATTAAAATTAATATCCATTTTTAATAAAATATATTAAAATTTTAAAAATTTTAATTTTATATTTTTAAAAATTAATATGTGATGTTTTTAAAAAATTTGAATGCTAAAAATTTAATTTAAAATTAAAATTTTAAATATATAAATTAATTTTTCAAATATTATATGTACCTGTTAAAAATTAATATTTCAAATTAAAAAAAATTAAATATTATGTTTTAAAATTTTAAAAAGTTAAATATGACATTTAATTATTTTATTTAATGTTTTTAATTTTTGGAAATATTATTAAATTTATTAAAAATATTTGCAAAAAAAGGATAAAAAATTTGTTACTAATACATGTGGCAACATTATGTAATGCCATATGTCAATTTTTGATTGGACAAAAATGCCATGTCATCTTGTATTTAATGATGTTAGAGTTAGGTACCAACATACCAAACAAAAAGAAACTTTACGTACTCAATTAGACATTTTAAAGTACAAGTACCACATTATAACATTTGATAAACTTTATATATGTTTTATTATCATGAATGAAAAAAAAATAATAGAAAAATTTTTAATTTATATAGTCAAAAGAAAATTCAAACATTAAATTAATCAATTAGAACTTTGTGCTGATAATGAGTTGTAAATTAAATGAAGATAGCAAAGTGATCAAGAACAAATAAATATAAAAATTTGCTAATCTAGTTCTTCATGAACTAGCTAGGTATTTTCAAGCTTTCTTATTGTTGTAAAACTTACACAAATACACTAACTTATAAATCTCTCTACTACTTCATAATATATTATCTCATGCAACCATGCCTTTATATATGCATTTTATCATCATGAGAATACAAAAACTATACCACTACTATGTCAGCAAGATACACTTATTGAACCTACAATGGGATATCCAAATTGAATCCAAATCTTTAATAAGTCATCCAACAATTTAATTTGTAATACTTGGCCCAAAGGAAAAAATATATATAGCACACTTTCTTTATAAACTATGTCGCTAGAGCTTATCAAGGTTTTATTAAAAGGAAAAAAAAAGAGAGAAAAAAACCTACTGGCAGTTTTATTATCGTAAAAAAAAAATAAAATAAGGACAAAAAAACCTAGAAGAGCAAAAAGAACACGGAATTTCAAAATCAAGCTTATAATTGAAGTTTTAAGGTATGATTAACTATAATCATAGTTAATTTTAGCATTCAAAATAGTTTAATTTACAATATTCATGTTTTGTTGTTAGCAATCCTTAACTTTTAAATTATTCCAGTGTTATTCTGGTGATATTTCGACAACAAGGTAATTACTGTTTCAAAGATCTCGAAGGTGATTAAGATTTCAAAGATCCCTTCGAGATCTTTCTAACAGTTCTTGTAGCAACTTAATTCAATTTGTGTTTTGTGAAAAAATCAATTTTTTTTTTAAAAAAATGAAAATAGGTTTTGATAGATTCATAAAACCAACTTTGGGTTGCCAAAAATCTATTCTCTGATGTCCTTTTTTTTGTCAAAACTTAGATGAGTTTTATAGCATAAAATGTAATATTTCTGGTAGTATATGTAATCTGGTCAGATGAGTCTCGTGTTATGAGAACTGTAGTCCTAAAGCTGCTTAAACAAATTTGGAAACTCAAAAGACCTGAAAAATTCTAGCCAATTTGTGATGATTTTCAAACTTTTGGTCCCTAATACTTAGGTATATAAATCCATTTTTGTCAAAATAAAATTTTATATATACTATTATATTTCTACAATGAAATTGTGCTTAGAATGTCACAAATTTTTGCTCAAAATTGGAGTTTTAATGGATTCAAGTAAGCCAAATAATTTTTGAAACCTAAAATTTTTAGTAATAGTGATGATTTTGTAAATTTTGGATTTTAAAAAATGGTTTTCCAACTAGTTTAATTATGAAAATGAATTTTTATTTTGAAATTAAATGGCCTAAAAAATTAAAGAAAAAAATTTTAACCTCCAGAATTTTAACTATTTATAAACTTACCCTTAAAAATTCACTTTTCATGAACTAGACCTAAATGCATGTTAATGCCCCGCTAGAACACTACCAAGCTCAACACAACAAATCTCAAAATATAAATATTCAAGAAAAATCACAAACTAGATGCAAAGATAGAAAATGCTAAATACAACCATGTATGATTTATGAAATACATCAATATTAGAATTTATTTTTAGCACATATGAACATGATTTAAAGCATTTAAACTTTGAAAATATGGTTTCGATGAAATTTAAAGAAAAACAAAAAGGAATAGTTGTGGTTCCAAGCTTAGCTTTTAAAGCATAAAATATGCTATAGTTTAAGCTTAATCACTTTAATAAGTAAGAATCATGGAACAACCATCAGGAGTTGAAGAAAATGAAAATGAAGTGAATAAAAATAAAAGATGAAATGAACAACATGAATTAAAAAAAAAAAAAAAAACCTACCTTGAAAGCTTTGAAAAAAAATCAAATTCCTTTTTTCTCTTCCTTTTTTTTGTGGCTTTTCCTTTTTTTTGCTAAAAACTAAGAGAGCAAATGAAAAGATGATTTGACCAAGGATGAAAATCCTCCATGGCCAAATTTCCATATTTTTTCATCCTTTTTCTCTCTTTTTTTTTGTTTAATTATTAATTTGTTAACTTTTTAGGTTAAAAATAATTATTAGCGTGTCATGAGCCTATGCTTCTATCATCTTTTCTTTCAAGCCACCATCCTATTGTCATGATTTTGCATGATGACAATGTAGTACCTTTTGGCCTAACTTGATGATCTAGTTAAAAAGAAACTAAATAAGTTAGAAAAGAATTTAATTCCAATGAAATTGAATTTTCATGTAACTAAATTAGTAAATTATAAAATTAATTATGTAGAAGCAAAATTAAATTATAAACTGGTGGGCTTTTAGAGAATTAAAATGAGCTTCGGAGAAAATAAAAAGTGAGCTTCACAAAGTTATTGAATTTGTTGAGAAATTATTGGGCTTTTTACACCTATTTGCAAATTTTGAAAGTTTTAGGCCATTAAGGAAATTTTGCAAAAAATAAAATTAATAAAAATAATGAAATTTTCCCATAAAAATTCTAAATATTGAATTATACAAGAAAATTTTTAAGAAGTCTTATGTGCAAGAAAAAAGATAATTAAAATCTAAAACTTATAAAATTTTATAAGAAAAACCTTTTATAA
>JAQSVH010222826.1:0-13651 GCA_029448705.1 Adansonia digitata
CAAAGTTCGTTTATCAATTAAGACAAACTTGGATACACAAAATAATCTCTTTTTTACTCCCCATAAACAAAGTCTCCATATTGGGATCAATGACAGTGATGCTTTGGTTTCACAAGAAAAGCTTTTCTTTCCACTATTTTTTTGGAATTAAAGTTCGTCCGTCAATTGCGAGAAATCTGGATGCACATAATAATCTTCTTTTTATTCTTGATCAGGCACCATAAACACATTCTTCTCATTAGGATAAATAACTTTGATACTTTTGTTTCAAAAGAAAAGCTTTTTTTTCCATCATTTTCTATTGAATCAAAGTTTATCATTTAATTGGGACAAACTTTGATGCATGTAATAATCTCCTTTCTTTTCATGATTGGGCCCCATAAACACATTCTCCCTATTGGGATAAACAACAATAATGCATTGGCTTTATAAGAAAAGCTTTTCTTTTCACTATTTTTTTGGAAGCAAAGTTCATTCGTCAATTGTGACAAACATGAAAGCACTTAATAATCTCTTTTTTATTCTTGATTGGGCACCGTAAACATTTTCATCTCATTGGGATAAATGACATTGATTCTTTTATTTCATAAGAAAAGCTTTTCTTTGCAACATTTTTTGGGAATCAAAGTTTGTTCATCGATTATGACAAGCCATGTAATAATCTCCTTTCTTTTTATGAATGGGCATCCAAAACATATTCTTCTCGTTGGGATAAATGACAATGATGCAATGATTTCATAAGAAAGTTTTTCTTTAAACCACTTTCCTTAGAATTAATGTTCGTTCATTAATTAGGACAGCATGGATACACATAATAATCTCTTTTTTTTCATGATTGGGCCCCATAAACATATTCTACTCATTGTGATAAATGACATTGGTGCTTTAGTTCATAAGAAATGCTTTTCCTTCCACCATTTCTTTAAAATCAAAGTTCGTTCATAAATTGAGACAAACTTGGATACACATTATAATCTCTTTTTTATTCTTGATTGGGCACCATAAATACATTCTCCTCATTGGGATAAATGAAAATGATGTTTTAGTTTCATAAGAAAAGCTTTTCCCTCCACCATTTGTTTAAAATCAAAGTTCGTTTGTCAATTGAGACAAAGTTGGATACAATAATAATCTTCCTTTTATTCTTGGTTGGGCACCATAAACGCATTCTCCTCATTGGGATAAATGACAATGATGCTTTGGTTTCATAAGAAAAGCTTTTCTTTTCACCTTTTTTTTTAGAATCAAAGTTCATCCATCAATTACACAAACCTGGATGCGCATAATAATCACCTTTTTATTCTTGATTGGGTACCATAAACACTTTCTCCTCATTCCGATAGATGACATTGATACTCTTGTTTCATAAAAACAACTTTTTTGCCCAACATTTTTCTTATAATCAAAGTTCATCCATCATTTGAGACAAACATGGATTCATGTAATAATCTCCTTTTTTTCATAATTAGGCTCCATAAACACATTCTCCTCATTTGAATAAATGATAATAATGCATTCGTTTTAGAAGAAAAGCTTTTTTTCCCCCATTTTCCTTAGAATTAGTGTTCATTCATTAATAGGGATAGACGTGGATACACTTAATAATCTCTTTTCTTTTCATGATTGGGGACCACAAACACATTCTCCTCATTGGGATAAATGACAATGGTGCATTGGTTTCATAAGAAAAGCTTTTCTTTAATCCATTTTCCTTAGAATCAATGTTCATTCGTTAATAGGGACAAACATGGATACACATAATAATCTCCTTTCTTTTTATAATTGGGGACCATAAACATATTCTCCTCATTGTGGCACTTCGATTCAGATGAAAAGCTTTTCCTTCCACCATTTTCTTAAAATCAAAGTTTGTCCATCAATTGAGACAAACTTGGATACACATAATAATCTTCTTTTTATTCTTGATTGGGCACCATAAACACATTATCTTCTTTGGGATAAATGACAATGACGCTTTGGTTCCATAAGAAAAGCTTTTCTTTTCACCATTTTTTTGGAATCAGAGTTCATCCATTAGTTGTGGGAAATCTCGATGCACATCATAATCTCTTTTTTATTCTTGATCAGGCACCATAAACACATTTTTCTCATTAGGATAAATGGCTTTGATGTTTTTGTTTCAAAAGAAAAGCTTTTCTTTCCACCATTTTCCATAAGATCGAAGTTCATCCTTTAATTAGGACAAACTTTGTACAATTAATAATTTCCGTTCTTTTCATAATTGGCCCCCATAAACACATTCTCTCCATTGGGATAAATGACAATAATGCATTAGCTTTATAAGAAAAGCTTTTCTTCAAGCTATTTTTCATACACTTAATGTTTATTCATTAATAGGGACAAACACGGCTACTCATAATAATCTCCTTTCTTTTCATGATTGGGCACCATAAACATATTCTCCTTATTGTGATGAATGACGTTAATAATTCAAGTCATTAGAAAAGCTTTTCCTTCCACCGTTTTCTTAAAATCAGAGTTCATCCATCAATTGAGACAAACTTGGATACACATAATAATATCCTTTTTATTCTTGCTTGGGTGCCATAAACACAATCTCCTCGTTGGGATAAATGACAATGATGCTTTAGTTTCATAAGAAAAGCTTTTCTTCCTACCATTTTCATTAGAATCAAAGTTTATCCTTCAATTGGGATAGACTTTGATATATGTAATAATCTTCTTTCTTTTCATGATTGGGCACCATAAAAACCTTTCCTCATTGGGATAAATGACAATGATGCATTGGTTTCATAAGAAAAGCTTTTTTTCCAACCATTTTCCTTAGAACCAATGTTCATTTGGATAAATGAACATATCCTCCTAATCTCCTTTCTTTTTATGATTCAGCCCCATAAACACATTTTTCTTATTGGGATAAACAACAATAATGCATTGGCTTTATAAGAAAAGCTTTTCTTATAACCATTTTCCTTAGAATCAATGCTCATTTGTTAATGGGGATAAACATGGATGCACATAATAATCTTCTTTCTTTTCATGATTGGGCAGCATAAACACTTTCTCCTCATTGCGATGAATGACATTAATGCTTTAGTTCACAACAAAAGCTTTTCCTCCCACCATTTTCTTAAAATCAAAGTTCATCCATCAATTAAGACAAACTTGGATACATAAAATAATCGCCTTTTTATTCTTGATTAGGCACCATAAGCACATTCTCCTCTTTGAGATAAATGAAAATAGTACTTTAGTTTCATAAGAAAAGCTTTTTTTTTTTTTGACATTTTCACTAGAATCAAAGTTCATCCTTCAATTCAAACAAACCTCAATACATGTAATAATCTCCTTTCTTTTCGTGATTGGGTGCCATAAACACTTTCTCCTCATTAAGATAAATGACAATGATGCATTGGTTTCATAGGAATAGCTTTTTAGGGTAGATGATGTTGACACTTTGGTTTTATAAGAAAAACTTTTATTTCCACCAATTTATTGGAATCAAAGTTCATCCGTCAATTATGACAAACATGGATGCACGTAACAATCTCCTTTCTTTTCATGATTGTGTACCGTAAACACATTTTTCTCCTTGGTATAGATGACAGTGATGCTTTGGTTTCATAAGAAAACTTTTCTTTCCACCATTCTTTTGGCATTAAAGTTTATCCGATAATTGAGACAAACATGGATGCATGTGATAATCTCTTTTTTTTCATGATTGTGCACCATAAATAGATTCTTCTCATTGGGATAAATGACATTGAGGCTTTGGTTTCATAAGAAAAGCTTTTCTTTCAACCATTTTTTCAAAATCAATGTTCATATGTCAACTGGGACAAACATGGATATACGTAAAAATTTCCTTTCTTTTCATGATTAGGCACCATAAACATATTCTCCTCATTAGGATCAACAACAATGATGCATTGGTTTCATATGAAAAGTTTTTCTTTTAGCCATTTTCCTTAGAATTAATGTTCGTTCATTAATAAGGACAAAATGGATACGCATAGTAATTTCCTTTCTTTTCATGATTAGGCACTGTAAACACATTCTCCTCGTTGGGATAAATTACATTGATGCTTCAGTTTCATAGGAAATGCTTTTCTTTCCACCATTTTCATAGAATTAAAGTTCGTCTATCAATTGGGACAAACAAGGATACACGTAATAATCGCCTTTTTATCCCTAATTGGGCACCTTAAACACATTCTACTCATTGAGATAAATGACATTAACACTTTGATTTCATAAGAAAAGTTTTTCTTTCCACCATTTTTTTTAGAATCAAAGTTCATACACTAACTAGGACAAACAAGGATACATGTGATAATTTCTTTTCTTTTCATGATTCAGCACCATAAACATGCTCTACTCATTGGGACAAATGACATTGGCACTTCGGTTTCATAAGAAAAAGCTTTTCCTTCTACCAGTTTTTTGCAAGCAAAGCTCGTCCGCTAATTGTGACAAACATGGGTGCACGTAATAATCTCCTTTGTTTTTAGGATTGTGTGTTATAAACATATTCTCCCTATTAGGATAAATGACATTGATGCTTTGGTTTCACAAGAAAAGCTTTTCTTTTGACCATTTTTTCATAGCCAAAGTTCATCCATCAACTAGAACAAATATTGATACACATAATAATTTCCTTTCTTTTCATGATTAGGCACCATAAACACATTTTACTCATTGGGATAAATGACATCGATGCTTTGGTCTTATTGGAAAAGCTTTTCTTTCGACCATTTTCTTAGAATAAAAGTTCATCCATCAATTAGGATAAACAAGGATGTATGTAATAATCACTTTGTTATTCATGACTGGGTACCATGACCACATTTTTGTTGTTGGGATAAATGACATTGCTGCTTTGGTTTCATAAGAAAAGCTTTTCTTTTAACTATTCTTTTAGAATTAAAGTTCATCCATCAATTGGGACAAACATGGATACTCATAAAAATCTTCTTTCTTTTCACGATTGGGCACCATAAATGCATTCTCCTCATTAAGATAGTTTACATTGACACTTTTGTTTTATAAGAAAAGATTTTCTTTCCATCAATTTTTGGAATCAAAGTCCATCCATTCATTGTGGCAAACATGGATGCAAGTAATAATCTCCTTTCTTTTCATGATTGTGCACCATAAATACATTTTTCTCATTGGGATAAATGATATTGACGCTTTGGTTTCATAAGAAAAGCTTTTCTTTCAACCATTTTTTTAGAATCAAAGTCCGTACGTCAACTAGGGCAGACATGGATACATGTAATAATTTCCTTTCTTTCCATGCTAGGCACCATCAACACATTCTTCTCTTTGGGATAAATGACATTGAAGCTTCTGCATCATAGGAGTAGCTTTCTTTCCACCATTTTTCTTAGAATCAAAGTTCATACATCAATTGTGATAAACATCGATGCACGTAGTATCTCATTTTTTTCAATGATTAGACACCATAAACACAATCTCCTTATTGGGATAGATGACATTAAAGCTTTGATTTCATAAGAGAAGTTATTCTTTCCACCATCTTTTTGGAATCAAAGTTCATCTGTCAATTGTGACAAACATGGATGCACGTAATAATCTCCTTTCTTTTCATGATTGGGCACCATAAACACATTGTCCTCATTGGGATAAATGACAATGATGCATTTGTTTCATAAGAAAAGCTTTACTTCCAACCATTTTCCTTAGAATCAATGTTTATTCGCTAATAGGGACAAATATGGATACATGTGAAAATCTCTTTTCTTTCCATGGTTGGGCTCCATAAACATATTCTCTTGGTCAGAATAAAAGAAATTAATGTTTTGGTTTCATAGGAAAAGCTTTTCTTCCACCATTTTCTTAGAATTAAAGTTCATTCATCAATTAGGATAAACAAGGATATACGTAATAATTATCTTTTTATCCATGATTGGGCACCATAAACACATTCTCCTCATCGGGATAAATGACATTGACACTTTGGTTTCGTAAGAAAAGCTTTTTCTTCCACTATTTTTTCAAAATCAAAGTTTGTACGTCAACTGGGACAAATATGGATACATGTTGTAATTTCCTTTCTTTTCTTAATTAGGCACCATAAACACATTCTCCTCATTGGGATAGATGACATTAACACTTTGGTTTTATAAGAAAGTTTTTTTTTCCACTATTTTTTTGCAATTAAAGCTCATTCACCAATTGTGACAAACATGGATGCATGTAATAATCTCCTTTATTTTCATGATTGTGCACCGAAAACACATTATCCTCATTGGGATAAATGCCATTGATGCTTTGGTTTCATAAGAAAAGCTTTTCTTTCTAGTATTTTTTCAAAATTAAAGTTCATCCCTCAACTTGGGCAAACGCGGATACACGTAATGTTTTCTTTTCTTCTCATGATTAGACACCAAAAGCATAATGTCATCAATGGGATAAATGACATTGACGCTTTGGTTTTATAGGAAAACCTTTTCTTTCTACCATTTTCTTTTAATCATAGTTTGTCTGTCAATTGGGACAAACAATGATACACATAATAATCACCTTGTTATTCATGATTGGGTACCATAAACACATTCTCCTTATTAGGATAAATAACGTTAGCACTTTGGTTTCATAAGAAAAGCTTTTATTTCCATCTTTTTTTTAGAATCAAAGTTCGTTCATCAATTGGGATAAACATGGATACTCGTAATGATCTTCTTTTTTTTTCAAGATTGGATAAACACATTCTCCTCATTAGGATAAATGGCGTTAATGCTTTGGTTTTGTAAGAAAAGCTTTTCCACTAGGTTTTTGGAATCAAAGTTTGTCCTTTAATTGTGACAAACATGGATGCACCTAATAATCTCCTTTTTTTTCATGATTGTGCACCATAAACATATTCTTTTCATTGGGATAAATGACATTGACACTTTAGTTTCATAAGAAAACCTTTTCTTCCAACCATTTTTTCAGAATCAAAGTTCATACGTCAACTAGGACAAACATGGATACACGTAATAATTTCCCTTTTTTTCATGGCTGGGCACTATAAACACATTCTCCATATTAGGATAAATGACATTGATGCTTCTATTTCATAGGAATAGTTTTCTTTTCCACCAATTTTTTGGAATCAAAGTTCATCTGTCAATTGTAATGCACACTGATGCACGTAATAATCTCATTTCTTTTCATGATTGGGCACCATAAACACATTTTCCTCATTGGAATGATCACATTAAAGATTTGGTTTCAGAAGAAAATTTTTTCTTTCCACCATTCTTTTGGTACCAAAGTTCATCCATCAATTTGGACAAACATGGATGCATGTAATAATCTCTTTCCTTTTCATGATTGGCACCTAACATTTTTTTATTATTGGGATAAATGACAATGATGCACTGGTTTCATAAGAAAAGCTTCTATTCGAACCATTTTCCTTAGAATCAATATTTGTTCGTTAATAGAGACTAAATGGGTATATGTAGTAATATCCTTTCTCTTAATGATTGGATACCATAAACACATTCTTCTCACTGGAATAAATGACATTAATACTTTGCTTTCATAGGAAAATTTTTCTTTCCACCATTTTCTTAGAATTATAGTTCATCCGTCAATTGGGATAAACAAGGATACACGTGATAATTGCCTTTTTATCCATGATTGGGCACTATAAATGTATTCTCCTCATTGGGGTAAATGACATTGATACTTTGGTTTCATAGGAAAAACTTTTATTTCAACCATTTTTAGAATCGAAGTTCATTCATCAATTGGGACAAACATGGATAGCCATAATGATCTTTTTTCCTTTCATAATTAGGTACCATAAACACATTCTCCTTATTAGGATAGATGGCATTGACACTTTGGTTTCATAAGAAAATATTTTCTTTCCAACAGTTTTTTGGAATCAAAGTTCATCCATCAATTGTGACAAATATGGATGCATGTAATAATCTCCTTTCCTTTCATGATTGGGTACCGTAAATACATTCTCCTTATTAGGATAGATGGCATTGACACTTTGGTTTCATAAGAAAATCTTTTCTTTCCAATAGTTTTTTGGAATCAAAGTTCATTCGTTAATTGTGATAAACATGGATGCACATAATAATCTCCTTTCCTTTCATGATTGAGCACCATAAACACATTCCTCTCATTGTTGTAAATGACATTGATGCTTTGGTTTCATAAGAAAATTTTTTCTTTCCACCATTTTCCTTAGAATTAAAGCTTATTTGTCAATTAGGGCAAACTTGTATACATGCAATGATTTTCTTTCTTTTCACGATTGGGCACTATAAATACATTCACCTTTTTAGGATAGATGCTGTTGACATTTTGGTTTGATAAGAAAAGCTTTTCGTGCCACTAGTTTTTTCGAATCAAAGTCCATCCGACAATTGTCACAAACATGGATGCATGCAATAATCTCCTCTCTTTCTGTGATTTTGCACTATAAGCACATTTTTCTCATTAGGATAAATGACATTGATGCTTTGGTTTTAGAAGACAAGCTTTTTCTTTAACCATTTTTCAGAATAAAATTTCATACGTCAAGTAGGACAAACATGGATACTTGTAATAATTTCCTTTCTTTTCATGATTAGGCACCATAAACACATTTTCCTTATTGGGATAAATGACACTAACACTTTGGCTTCATCGCAAAACCTTTCCTTTCCACTAGTTTTTTGGAATCAAAATTTGTCCATCAATTCTGATATACATGGATGCAAGTAATAATCTCGTTTCTTTTCATGATTGGGCACCGTAAACACATTATCCTTATTGGGATAAATTACATTGACGTTTGAGCTTAAAAGAAAAGCTTTTCCTTCCACCATTTTCTTAGAATCAAGGTTCGTTCGCCAATTAAGACAAACTTGGATGCACATAACAATCTCCTTGCAATTTATGATTAGGCACCATAAACACAATGTCCTCATTGGGATAAATGACAATGATTCATTTGTTTCATAAGAAAAGCTTTTCTTTTAACTATTTTCCTTAGAATTAATGTTCATTCGCTAATAGGGACAAATATGTTTGCACATAATAATCTCCTTTATTTTCATGATTGGGCGCCATAAAAATATTCTCCTTATTATGGTAAATTACATTGACGCTTTAGTTTGTAAGAAAAGCTTTTCTTTCCACCACTTTCTTAGAATCAAAGTTCATCTGCCGAATAAGACAAATTTGCATGCATGTAATAATCTCCTTTCTTTTTATGATTGGACACCACAAACACATTCTTCTCATTGGGATAAAGGACATTGATGTTTTGCTATCATAAAAAACACTTTTCTTTCCACCATTTTTTTAGAATTAAGGTTCGTCCGTCAATTGGAACAAACAAGGATACACGTAATAATCGCCTTTTTAACCATAATTGGGCACCATAAACACATTCTCCTCACTTGGATAAATGACATTCAAACATTGGTTTCATAAGAAAAGCTTTTATTTCCATCATTTTTTTAGAAACAAAGTTTGTTCGTCAATTGGGATAAACATTGATACTCGTAATGATCTTCTTTCTTTTCATGATTAAGCACCATAAGCACATTCTCATCATTGAGGTTAAACGAAATTGAAGGTTTAATTTTACAGGAAAACATTTTTTCCACCATTTTCTTATAATCAAAGTTCGTTCATCAATTGGGATAAAAAAGGATACACATAATAATCACCTTGTTATTCATGATTGGGTACTGTAGACACATTCTCCTCATTGTGATAAATGACATTGGTGCTTTGGTTTCATTAGAAAAGCTTTTATTTCCACCCTTTTTTAGAATCAAATTTTGGTTATCAATTCGGACAAACATGGATACTCATAATGATCTTCTTTTTTTTCATGATTGGTCACCGTAAACATATTCTCCTTATTCGGATAGATGGCATTGACACTTTGGTTTCGTAAAAAATGCTTTTCTTTCCACCACTTTTTTGGAATCAAACTTCATCCATCAATTGTGACAAACAAGGATGCACATAATAATCTTCTTTCTTTTCATGATTGTGCACCATAAACACATTCTTCACATCGATATAAATGACATTGATGTTTTGGTTTCATAAGAAAACCTTTTCTTCCAACCATTTTTTCAAAATCAAAGTTCGTACGTCAATTGGCACAAACATGGATATACGTATTCCAACCATTTTCCTTAGAATCAATGTTCATTCATTAATAGGGACAAAATGGATACACGTAGCAATTTTCTTTCTTCTCATGATTGGACACCATAAACACATTCTCTTTATTGGGATAAACGACATTGATACTTTGGTTTCCTAGGAAAAGCTTTTCTTTCCACCATTTTCTTAGAATCATAGTTCGTCCGTCAATTAGGACAAATAAGGATACATGTAATAATCACCTTTTTATCCATGATTGGGCACCATAAACACATTCTCCTTATTTGGATAAATGACATTAATACTTTGGTTTCGTTAAAAAAGCTTTTATTTCAACCATTTTTTTAGAATCAAAGTTCGTTCGTCAATTAGGACAAACATGGATAGTCATAATGATCTTCTTTTCTTTCATGATTGGGCACCATAAACACTTCTCCTCATTAGGATAGATGGTGTTGACACTTTGGTTTCATAAGAAAAGCTTTTCTTTCCATCAGTTTTTGGAATCAAAGTTCGTCCGTCAATTGTGACAAACATGGATACATGTAATAATCTCTTTTTTTTTCATGATTGTGCACCATAAACACATTCTTCTCATTGGGATAAATGACATTGATGCTTTTGTTTCATAAGAAAAGCTTTTCTTTCCATTATTTCCTTAGAATTAAAGTTTATTTGTCAATTAGGGTAAACTTGGATACATGTAATGATTTCCTTTCTTTTCACGATTTGGCACTATAAATACATTCTTCTCTTTAGGATAGATGACATTGACACTTTGGTTTCATAAGAAAAACTTTTCTTTCCACTAGTTTTTTCGAATCAAAGTTCATTCGTCAATTATGGCAAACATGGATGCATGTAATAATCTCCTTTCTTGCTATGATTGTGCACCATAAACACATTCTTCTCATTAGGATAAATGACATTAACACTTTGGTTTCATAAGAAAAGCTTTTTTTTCAACCATTTTTTCAGAATCAAAGTTCGTATGTCAATTAGGACAAACATGGATACATGTAATAATTTCCTTTCTTTTCATGATTAGGCACCATAAACACATTTTCCTCATTGGGATAAATGACATTGACACTTTGGCTCTGTAGGAAAAGCTTTCTTTTTCACTAGTTTTTTGGAATCAAAATTCGTCCGTCAATTCAGATAAACATGGATGCAAGTAATAATCTCGTTTTTTCTCATTATTGGGCACCACAAACACATTTTCCTTATTGGGATAAATGACATTGATACATTGGTTTCATAGGAAAAGCTTTTCTTTCCACCATTTTCTTAGAATTAAAGTTCATCCGTTAATTGGGATAAACAAGGATACATGTAATAATCACCTGTTTATCCATGATTGGGCACCATAAACACATTATCCTCATTGGGATAAATGACATTGATACTTTGGTTTCATAGGAAAAGCTTTTATTTTCACTATTTTTTAGAATCAAAGTTCATTCGTTAATTGGGACAAACATGGATACTAGTAATGATCTTCTTTCTTTTCATGATTGGGCGCCATAAATACATTCTCATTATTAGGGTAGGTGACATTGACACTTTAGTTTCATAAAAAAAGCTTTTCTTTCCAACAGTTTTTTGAAATCAAAGTTCATCCGTTAATTGTGATAAATGTGGATACACGTAGTAATCCCCTTTCTTTTCATGATTATGCATCATAAACAATTCTCCTTATTGGGATAAATGGCACTGACGCTTTGGCTTCATAAGAAAAGCTTTCCTTTCCACCAAATTCTTTAGAATCAAAGTTTGTTCGACAATTATGATAAACATGGACTCACGTAATAATCTCCTTTCTTTTCATGATTGTGCATGATAAACACTTTCTCATCATTAGGTTAAATGACATTGATACTTGGGTTTCATAGAAAAAGCTTTTCTTTCCACCATTTTCCTTAGAATCAAAGCTCATCTATCAATTGGCACAAACTTGGATACATGTAATGATTTCCATTTTTTTCATGATTAGGCACCATAAATACATTCTCATCCTTAGGATAAATGACGTTGACACTTTGGTTTCATAAGAAAAGCTTTTCTTTCCACTAGTTTTCTTGAATCAAAGTTCATCCGTCAATTATGACAAACATGGATGCACCGAATAATCTCTTTTCTTTTCATGATTCTACACCATAAGCATATTCTTCTCATTAGGATAAATGACATTGATGCTTTGGTTTCACAAGAAAAGCTTTTCCTTCCACCATTTTTTTAGAATCAAAGTTCATCCATCAATTCAGATGAACATGGATAGCCGTAATGATCTTCTTTATTTTCATGATTGGGCATCATAAACACATTCTTCTCGGTAGGACAGATGGCGTTGACACTTTGGTTTCATAAGAAAATCTTTTTGTTCTGCCAGTTTGTTGGAATCAAAGTTCTTCCGTCAACTGTGATAAACATGGATGCATGTAATAATCTTTTTTCTTTTCATGATTATACACCACAAACATATTTTTCTCATTGGGATAAATGAGATTGACGCTTTTGTTTCATAAGAAAAGCTTTTCTTTCCACCATTTTTTCAGAATCAATATTCATCCATTAACTATGACAAACATGGATACACGTAATATTTTCCTTTCTTTTCATGATTAGGCACCATCAACATTTTCCTCATTGGGATAAATGACATTGATGCTTTGGTTTTATAAGAAAACCTTTTCTTTCCATCATTTTCCTAGAATCAAAGTTCATCCATCAATTAGGGCAAATAAGGATGCATGTAATAATCACTTTGTTATTTATAATTAAGCACCATAAACACATTCTCCTCATATGGATAGATGACACTGACACTTTGGTTTCATAACAAAAGCTTTTATTTCCACCAGTTTTTTGGAATCAAATTTCATCTGTCAATTGTGACAAACATGGATGCATGTAATAATCTCCTTTCTTTCCATGATTGTGCACCATAAACACATTCTTCTCATTAGGATAAATGACATTGATGCTTTGGTTTCATAAGAAAAGCCCTTCTTTCAATCATTTTTCTAGAATCAAAGTTCATACCTTAACTGGGACAAACATAGATACATGTAATAATTTCCTTTCACTTCATGATTAGGCACCATACACATTTTTCTCATTGGGATAAATGACATTGATGTTTTGGCCTTATAGGAAAAGCTTTTTTTTCTACTAGTTTTTTGGAATCAAAATTCATTCATCAATTCAGATAAACATGGATGCAACTAATAATCTTGTTTTTTTTCCCATTATTAGGCACAATAAACACATTCTCCTTTTTGGGATAAATTACATTGACACTTTAGCTTATAAGAATAGCTTTCCCTTCCACCATTTTCTTACAATCAAAGATTGTCTTGTTCGCCAATTGAGACAAACTTGGATGCACGTAATAATCTCTTTTCTTTCCATGATTGGGCACCATAATCATATTGTCCTCATTCAAGTAAATGACAATGATGCATTGGTTTCATAAGAAAAGCTTTTCTTCCAACCATTTTCCTTAGAATCAATGTTCATTTGT
>JAQSVH010222837.1:0-13648 GCA_029448705.1 Adansonia digitata
GGTGATGGAACATTCCTTCTTTGTGCTTTGGTTCTTCGATGCCTTTGGGGATTACACTTTCCAGGCATCTAAACTCTCAAGGTCAACAAGTTAGTCCCATATAGGGACTATGATCCAATCACATTAACAACCTTCAATCCTCAATGTTGGTATTCTCAAAAATTTTCAAAGTGTTGTTGCGCTCCGTATTCAGCATATCCTTAAATCGTTCTATTCCAATTAGCTCAAATAATTGTCCTACCAAATGTGTTTGTTCTATAGCCACTAGCATTTTCCTTACAAAGAAAAAATCAGAATTAATACATAAGAAACAAGGACTATGTTTTGAAAATTATTTAAATCTTAGTTATAAACTTGTTTTAATTAAAAGTTTGACTCGAACATAATAAATATTTGGTTTTTCGTTATAGTTGGGATCCTTTTCTAGTTTGGTCGGAATGCACAATAATGCTACCTACCAATTCAGCAATATTAGTCTTCACAGTCAGCTCAACGAAAGTCTAGCAATAAAACAAAACAGTTGTCAAGATACAATAACTAGAAATAGTTAAGTTATCGAGAAAATATATAATAAATTTAAATGTTTCTCAATATTGTAAGCCAAAACCTTTCAATAGCATTAGCTGGTTATGGCAACATTTTTATCCAACATCTACCTCATCTCCATGATGTAGTGTATGGACCACTTACCTTAGGTTGATGAGTAGAGGGAGGATCAGTCAACTCAGTTGTCGCTATAGTTAGTGAGGTATCAATAGGGTTTGATTGACCTTCATTTATCTGCAACTCTAGGGGATCATATGAGAAATACTACTCAATGTCGACCCTAATGGTCGAAGCATCATAAGTGAAAGAGATGGATCCTTCTCAGTTGTATCGAATGTCCCTACATCTATGGATCCATAACAGAAGGCAGTTGCTCTAAAAGCATTAAATATAGCCCTCGTTTGGTCGATGACTACCTCGAGCTCTGCCGTGACTAATGGCTCAGATTGTATCTATAACAATAATAAGCAAAAAATTTAATTATTTAATACAAATGTAAATAATTATTTATGTTAGCTTTAAATTAATCTCAATTTTGATATAACAATAACTTAAGCTAAATTAAGTTACATTCGATTACTTATAACTTAGCATTTTACCTTAAATTAAATTAAAAATATTTTGGAAAATATTAAATTAATTTTTTTGCCTCTTTTTTTTTCTCAAAAATAATGTTCCAAATGAATATTTATACTTAGAATATTTTAAAACAAGTTTAAGTGATTCTCAAGCTAGGAAAAACTCTTTTACAAGCTTTTTCCATGAATGTATTGATACGATGTATGAATTTATCAATACATCTGTTGGTAGTAGCTAAGAAAATCCTAAAACCCTTATTTATATTAGTACAATACAAATTGTATCGATACAAATCATAATGTATCAATACATCTTGAAATATATCGATGCTTTGGGGTACAATGGCTAGGTTCTTAAAGTAATGTATCAATACAACATTTCATGTATCGATACAATGTCACAAGAAAGAAATAAAAAACAAGCATTTATGAAGGCAATAATGACTTTCCACCTATCGATTTGATGCCCAACATCCATAATTTGGTTTCAAGCTATAAATAGAGGATTTCAATAGCCGAAGAAGAAAAAGATACCAAGATTAATTAAGTGTTGAACATCAAAAGCTCAAAATCTGCAAGTTCTTCATGCTTCTTTCATTCAATTTGTATTCTTCCAAGCTTTTTTGTATCTTATTCACCTTATACTTAAATTCTAGCAAACACTTACCTATTATAGGTCTTTACTAGTTTGTAAATACTTCAATCTTCTTCATACAAAGGGTTGTGTGAAGGTTGATTGAAAATACTTAAGAATTTGTGGTATAATTCTTAAGGGAATAGAAATGTTCTATCTAAGCTCCAACAGATAGAATTGTAAGGTTATACATTAGCTTCAAAGGTAATATTTTTATTAGTGAATTATGGGAATCACCTTGCAAAGAAATGCCAAAAAGAGAAGATGTAAGCTCCAAGTTCAAGGACCGAACCATTATGCATCCATTATTTGCTTCTCTTACTTTTAACTCATTTTTACTTTCATTTAGCTTTAATTTCTATTAAAAGTTAAATTTGTGATTAAATTTTTAAGAGAACCAATTTACCTCCGTCTTGGTTCAATCCTTACTTGGAGCTAACAATTTATTTAGAAGATAAATAGTACATAAACTTTTTAGATAAATACCTACTTAAATAATTATAAGAACACTAAAAAATACATACTATATAATTATATATGTATTAAAAAATGTATTAAGGCAAATTTAAAATATAAATACATATGTAAATAATTATTTATTTAATAGATAAATTATTTAATTTTAAGGTAAATTAATTATATATAAATTATTAGGTAAATTATTTAATTAAAAATTAATTAATTAATAATTTAAAAGTTTAACTATTTAATTATAAGATAAATAATTTAAAAGTTTCTTTTTTAGTAATTAACTAAAAATTATATAATTTCTTATAATTTATTAAAAAAAAAGTTAACTTACTTATGTATTCTATAACATGATAAGTCATGTGATGAAGATCCAACCATCGACAAGAAATAAGAAGATGCCAGAGTTTAAAAAATAAACGATAAATATTTATATAAATATAAAAACTAAAATAAAAGAAAAATTATATTTTAAGTGAGCCACCATTAATCCTGGCTCTAACTACCCTAAATTCATAAAAAAAAAATCAAAAATTATGATACTCCAATCAGCCTAATCAAAAAAATAAATACAAGCATCAACAAAATTTAATCAATTTAGAGATAATTATAAAGCTAAAATACTAGATAAATAGAAGAATATCACTAGAAACCTAACTGTTGTAAACATCACCATGTAAACCTACAAAAACACAAACAAATTAATAAAAAACCCTAAACCATAAGAAACCTAACAGAAAACCCTAAAAATCCAAAAAAAAAAACACCTTCATATCACGTAAAACTCACAGAAAACAGAGAAAGTTATAGGAAAATGTGGGTGAGAATCGCAAAAATGAGGGGGTGCCAATGATCGATATTTATAGGGACCATTTCAATGGAATTTTTCTTTTCAAAGGTTGGGCAGGATGACTCGTCTCCCAATTAAAATTCTATCAGAAATAAAGATTTTTTATGGAATTTTTTATATAATTCCGGTGTAAAAGTTTTGGACGGGAATTTTCCGCCCAAAAGAATACATTTGTTGAAAGAGTGTTTCTGTTGGAAATTTTTGGCATTTCAAACGGAAATTTTGGACATTTTTTATGAAAATTTTGGTTGGAAATTGTATTTCTAACAAATTAAAAGTAAACATTTAATTATTTATTTAATGTAGAATTTTTTTTATAGATATTTTTATCGAAAATACTAAAGATCGATCAAAAATATTTTTGGTGTGTGCTTGGCGCGTAGGAATAGTAGTGCACCAAAATTATTTTCGATGGAATTATAGTATTTTCTATCAAAATAGTATTGAAATTTTTTGACAGAAATTCCGTTGGATTTACTAGAATTCCATTGGGAAGAACTGAATATTTTTTATAGATAAATTTAATCGAAATTTTTCTATCGAAAATAAGCCTTTCTCTAATAGTGCATAGACAAGTCTAATTCGTTTATGCATATTATATTTTACATTTTTTAAGTATGAATGTATACATATATTTATGTATTTATCAAATATATTTACCATATTTAAATATCTCATGCCGTGTTTATTATATTATTTTTCATATTTATAATATATCGTGTTTATATTTTATTTTCATATTGTATTTAAAGCTATCAAGTATACAAGGACATTTAAGCCTATTATTGTTATATTAAAAAGTTCTTGATCGTATTTTCATGATACGAATTTTAAATTTCATTTATATAGTATTTAGTACTACTATATTTGAAATTTACATGAAAACCAAAACACCATTATATACATACATATATATATTAATCCAAAAATATGTTGTCTGTTTAACAGAAAAAATGAATTTGTAATTCGATAAAAGAAATTGGTTTATTTTTTACAAATGATGAAAAAAAAATAATCAACAAACCAATGGAAATGGATCGAAAGGAGTGGGTTGATTTTGCTAAAAGTTAGTGTTTCTTGTTAAACGAAAATTCTGGGGCTCGAGAGGGATTTTATGGGTTTAACTTCTTGATGTATTGGTTTTTGAAGTTTCAGTATTTTTTTATCAATATGTCAAAATTTACGTAACAAAAATTATTAATGTATATGAAAAATAAATTATGTATTAACTATAATTTTCATTTTATATAACATTGGTTAACATTTTTCAAAATATACATATAAAATATTTTAAACACAATTTTAACCTATAAAATATATTAACAAGACATGAATATACAAATTGGGTTTGATTTTATTTCCCTATCGCAAAACATATTAATATTACAATTAACATCATACATTAATAATTTTTTAGTCCTCACCTTATATATATATATATATATATATGCCAAAATAAAAAATGTTTGTATAATAACAAATGAATTAAGTAGACTGGTTATAGTTTGTTAAGTGCTTTATTTTCAAAATAACAAAAGTAACATTTTATAACAAATAATTTTAAAGAATATAATAAGAATAATATTAATAAGTTACTAGTAATTATTTCATAATTTTTAATTTGTGTGCTGCTGTAGGTAAAATTTTTTATAAATAGTTTGTTAAAAAATATTCAGCTTTTCTATATCTTAATATATTTATAATATAAATATAATCATCTAATAAGACTCGAATAAAAAAAACATGTCAAAATTTATAAATATAATATTTTGAATACGATCATGACATGAAAAGTAGTATGAACACGAATATGATGATATGTGACACAAAATTTAGAGTGCTTTGAATAGCATCCATTACATTTGATAATTTCAAACATAATATGATTAATAGATATGAAAAAATTATTAAAATACGATACAACATGGAAGGTAATATGAATACAGCATGAATAAATATACATGTTAAATTCTATATAAAATGAATTACTACTATATCAAAATTTGCATTAGTGTATAATACTTTGAATACAATTATGAGAGAAAAAAGTAACACAAACACGAAAACCATGAAAAATAATTAAAACATGATTTAACATGAAAAATAACATGACATGCTTGTCAAATTTTACATAAAATGAATAATTAACATTTCAAAATTTAAATAAAGTTAATTATTAACATGTCAAATTTATATAAATTTATAATATCTTAAATACGATTATGATATGAAAAAGTAACATAAACACTAGCATGATGACATGTGGCCCAAGATGTTGAGTTATTTGAATAGTATTAAATAAACTCATAATTGGTTGTCACATTGCAACCAATTCGAATAGTGTCATTAGACATAACAATCTTGAACTTGACAAAAACATGAAAAAGTTATTAAAACACATTATAATACGAAAAAAATAACATTAAGACAACAGGAATGCACGAATGTATAAAACTATCTAAAACACAATACAACACAAAAACACAGCATGAATGTGTCAAATTCTATATATAACATATCCAAATTTAGGCATATAATACTTTAAATACGATTATAATACAAAAAATAATGCAAATACAACACATGGTAATTATTAAAAAAGCCTTCAAAAATTTTGCAATTGATTGCCACGCGGTAAGCAATTTGAGTATTACCAATTAGGTCTACTAATTTGGAATACAACACCAACACAAAAATAAAAAATAACTTAACACAATACAATCTAAAAAAATAATATTAACACTACATGAATGCATGAATATATCAAAATAAACTATAAACAAATGTGTCACTATATATATATATATAATGCCTATAATACAATTATAATAGAATAAAATAAAATAAATACAACACATAATAATTATAAAAATTTGGAAAAAAAAAAAACTTTTATCGTCAATTGAGTTGCTCCCTCAATTGAGGAGTAGCTTTTATTTCATACTGAGTTAAGCTTCCCTCCCCGCACTTTGTCGGGTTTTTTTTTTTTTTTGGGTAAATTTTAATTAATTATTAGTAAAAAAAATTTTAAAATTATATTTTATTAAATAATAATTATTTATTTAAATTTTTATATGAAATCAAATACATATTTTAAATTGATCAATAAGTCAAATTATAAATCAATCACTTTAAATAAATAATTTAAAAATTAAATAAAAATAATTAATTAATTAATTTTTTTCAAAACATTTTTCCAAGTAGGTTGAATATAAATCCTAAAGCGACACCCAAATTAAAATGCATCCCAATCCCTTTAAATAAAATATTTAAAATAAAAATAAAAATAATTAATAAAATAAATTTTAATTTTTCTCGAAAAAGTTTTGATCTTTAATCAACTCATAAGTCAACATACAAATTAACTTTTTAAATAAATTATTTAAAAATTAGATAAAATGATTAATTAATAAAATATTTTTTACACTTTTTTTGGTGTTCATCAAGTACATATCCTAAATTTACCTGTGAATTGCGTGCAGGACAACTACTTCATATAAATCATTTAAAAGTAAAAAATAAAAGTTAAATCTAAAAAATTAAAATAATTAAGAAATAATACTTTGTACGAATATTAAATTGATCCGTGAATTCTCATACAGACCAACCTTTGAAGTATTAAAATAAATAAAAAATTAAAACTAAAAATTAAAAAAAAAAGGCAAAATCCCAATTCGATAATTTTTTTTAAAATTTTTACTGTAGTAGTATAAATGATTTTATATGATATATGCAATGGCACTTTGATCCATTAGTGAGTTTAATGGTTGATGATAGTAAATTTTGCTCAAAGCTGTGAAATCATTATTTTGGCCACTAATAAAAAAACAAACTCATGACCATTCTTCTTAAACTTTTTTGTCATTGTTGGCAGCAAATTTTCAGCACAATGGAAGAGTTGTGAATTTTTTTCATCTAAAGAAAAAAAAAAAAAAAAGAAGCATAAATTGAAGAAAGTTAAAATTTGCATAAGTGGAAGAATCCGTTTCTTTGATTTGAAGAATGCAAGATTTGTTAGAAGTGTTTATGGCCAAGCTATCCATTCAAGTTTGAAGCTTTGTTTAATATTTGAGAAAATTTGAACAAAAATATTAAGCATGAAAAATAAGCTTGGGTAAAAAAATGAGGCCTGTTAAAAAATAAGTTGAGTCTTAGCTCCACTATTTAAGGTCTAAGCCTAGCCCAACATGTTTTTAAACTATATAATATATATTAATTTTGTATTTATATAGAGTATGTAATTTTTATCATATAAAAAATATATAAATGATATTATAGTGTAAACACTAAAAAGTATTTTTTAAGTTATTTATATTTTAAAATTTAATAGAATAAAACTATTATACTACTAAAGATTAAATTTAAAAAATATAATTCTTTTAAAAATAAATTAAAAATATAATACGGGTAAGCTTAAATGGGCTTAGAATATCCATTTATACATTGGAAGGCCTTGGACAAGTTGCATAATGTTAATACCATATTTTAGCCCATATTTCAAGCCGAACTTAGACAAGTATACAAAATTTTAGCCTATATTTCAGCCCGAGCTAAGCTTAAACAAGTAAAAATAATGTTAATATCATAACTAGGCCTAACCCAAACCCAATCCAACTCAACTTATGAACACTTCTATTTATTCAACCTTGACTATTTGTGTTTTTGTTTTCAAACTCATTAGTTATTTTTGTATAATTCTTCCCAACGGATCCACTTACATTAGTATAATATTAAATTAATATTGGTATTTTTATAATATTTTATAAATTTAATACTATAACAAATCGATTGTTAGATCTAGCCATATAATTGTACTTGTCGTGCACCTAAAATTTTGATTCAATCATATACCTCTATCATATCAATTGTAAATATAGTTTTTAAATATATATATATATATATAATGGTTGAAAGCTTCTTATATCAAACAAATAGTTAAACATTTTTAATTTACTCAAAAACTCTACATGCATGATCTATATAAATAGAGCATGAAATATGATGATTAAATTAAACAAATATAAATCATATAAAAACTTACAGAAACATGTAAAACTAATTTAATTATATACTAATACAAGTTGATCTCTTGTCATAAATCTTTATTTGGATATATTAGATTTCTATACATTGGTAGGGCTCAAAAACTCTACAAAAGTCTCCATATACTTGCCATCCATGTCTGTACAAGTTAACTAGGTAATTATTGTCAAGTTGCGTGTGGATATTTATTATTTTATTTATTTTAAATAAAATAAATTTATTTATGAATTAATTAATTGATTTAATCCAAATTAAATTGAGTCGAAGTATGAAAATTATAACTTATTACAAAGAAATAATAACTAAAAAAATTAAAATTTGATTTTCGAGATACATGTTTAAGTTAGTAAACATTCAAAGAAGAAGAGAGGAAACAAAGAGAGAAATGCACCGAATGAAATGATCCTAGCGTTTTGAGTGTTAAGTCACACCTTTTACACCAGAAAGCATAGAATGCATCCGGACAACAACTGTACTTGCTACTTGTAGTAACTGTCTGTCATTGATTAGCTTGAGAAATTTCCCTTTTAGTAAATCATATGTTGACACCGGGCCGAACCCTAATGTTCGGCTCTGGGTGATGTCGAGTAGAATGAGACCAATCAATTTTTCTTTATTTCCTTCTTTCTTTCTTTTTTTTATTAACACAATCAAACAAATTTGTTTAAAAGGCGAGTTAATAGAAAAAGCGACTTACGTTGATGGATAGAACAATCCCTCAGAATATACTATGCCTGTACCAATGGATTTTTGTCATCCGTTAGCGAAGATAATATATATTCTGACGAATAAATAGTTCGTTGGCATATGATTAATGTATACCAACGACTTATAAAATCCGCCTAAAAGGTACCTTTATACCAACAGATTTTGTCAGCGGGAGAAAGTTGTTGGCAGTCCATGAATTTTTATTTTTTTTATTTTTTTATTATAGTGCATGGTAATGTATTTCTTTAACATTGCCATCTTAACTCTATTTTCATTTGCAAGCATGCCTACCAACATAAGTCTATATAAACCTCTCTTATATGATATAATGAAACTTAGCAAGACATCTATCTATCCATCTATATCTATCTTCTTTATTGTGAACAAAAGGAAAGAAAAAATTGGAGAAAAGTGGAGTTTCATCATCATCGGTGTTGATAGTTTGTTTAGTGGTGAGGGCTTTAGATGGGCAATCCACGGCTCAAATCATGCCGTTTCCAATCTGCTATGGGGCTTGCTATATTCCGTGCGTCATGCGACCCGAAACCACTGCTGGGTCTTGCGTTATCGACTGCCTAAAGAAGTGTCTCCTTCTGAAATCTACGGCCGGCGCCATCGTCAAAGAGCCCCAATCCTTCTGCAAACTCGGTTGTGCTACCGTCTTGTGCTCTAATTTCAGCACCAAATAGAATCCCAGCAATTTCTAAACTTACAAATTTAAACATGATACTATTATATGATTTGACAAAAAAATAAGATAAATACGATATAAATATACGAATATCGTAAAATTTATATAAATATATAATACTTAAAATTGATTGAGAAGCAAGAAAAGTCCTACAAACCCGTAATATGTGAAAATGCATTATTACAACACAATACGGACCGGCAGATCTAGTAACTCCATTTTAAATAGACACCATTCATTAAGAATAAACTCATGGTTTTGTTTTGTTTTGTTTGATTTAAATTCCTTAGCTGCAAAGAAAGTTGGAAGCTGTGTGGATGGTTGCTCCGCGACATGCGCCAAGAACCGATGGATTGCCATATAATATAATATATAAATAAAGAGATAGTGAATGAACATGGATTGCCATATAATATAATATATAAATGAAGAGATTGTGAATGAATGAATCAAGGCCCTGGTCTAATATCTGGGTTAATCGCATTGTTTATTTAAAAATGACTATGTAACTATCAAAGAACAAAAAGGCTTTATGTAAATTGTGAAGTCCTTTAGACCTACTTGTATTGTATTTGTATGTTTCCTCGCTAGTGTTTTTGACGAATTAAAATAGCTTTTTTTTTTAGTTAATTAATTGCATGGTTCCCAAATTTTAAGTCATATTTTAAATTAATCTCAAAATTTTAAACGTATTAATCAAATCTTTAATTACAAAGTTTTGTATTAATCAAATCTCTAATTACAAAGTTACATAACAATCAAGACCTTATGTTACTATACCATCAAATCAAATGTAAAATAACACATGGCATATGACTGCTGATGTAATCTTCTCTTCTTTCTTTCTTTTTTTTCTTTTCTAAATTTATTATTTTATTTTCTTTTTATAAATAAATACAAAAAAAAATTATATCATAATTTGAATTACCATGTGAAACAATAATTAATTTATAAACATATAAAATATTATTCAAAATTAATTTCATAAAAAATTTTATTTTTTATTTCTTTTCATTTTTTTGGGCAAAATTCATCCATGTTTTTAGGCAGCTTAAATCTCCAAAAGTCAGGCTATCAGTTTAACAGATCTAATCTATATTGATTAAAGTTTTTGCAAATTTGAATTGATCTGATCTGGTCAAAATTACTATCTATTAAGAAAATATATAAATATTAATAAAAATAATATTTTTAAATTTTTAAATAATGAAGCATACTTTTGGCTCAGCCAAGGGTTAATCCGAACCAAGTTTTGTTAAGAGGTTTGACAAAAATTAGGATCGCAATTCTAACCTGGCCTATGTACAAGTCTACTCATCCAAATAAATACTAAGATGGCAATCGATAGTAAATAGTGGACATCTTGCATTATCCAATTTAATTTTTATAGATCCAGAAATTAGATTTACTATATGTAACAAATTCAGAGTAAATCCAAATAGAAACTTTTAGATATTCAATAATTTGCTTTATTTTTAGTTCAAATAGTATCAAATATTTGAATCTATTATCTAAATCCACTTTATTCATATAGGTAACGAATTTAGATATCCAAATAATTATTGACTTGTTTAATCTTATATTTTTATTTTAAAATATTAATCTCATAAATTCAAATAATTAGCTGCTTCAAATATCAAATAGATATTGCTATCTCCGAATTCTCATAATAATGAGAGAATAAGTGACTAATTAATAGATTTAAATTCGAATATTTTAAAAGCTACGGGAAACTCGATCCATTGCAATCCTAGTGAAATACTATTATTTATTGTTGTATGTAGTCAAGAGCTAACCGGAATTGCTGCAAAAGAGAAAGAAAAGTAAAATGGCTGGCATCAGGATAAAACCAGAATTAAACGCCCGCTTCGTTGGGTTCTAATTCTTTTATAATCTTTAATTATTAATAAAAAATAATTTTAAATTAAATTTTATCAAATAATAATTATTTATTTAAATTTTGTATTTACAATTATGTATAGATTTTTAAATCAATCCAAAAATTAATGTGAATGTCAATATCTTTAAATACATTACTTAAAAATAAAATAAATAAATTTATCTTTAAAACTTTCTTTTACTAAATGAGTCGAGTATGAATTCTAAATCAATACGCAAGTCAACGTGCAAATTAACTCTTTAAATACATCATTTTAAAATAAAATAAAAATTTATTTTTAATACTTTTTTACTGTGTGGGTCGATTATGGATCCTAAATCAACGCGTGAGTCAACTTGTGGACAAACTCCTTTAAATATATTATTTAAAAATTAGATAAAAATAAAAACTTAAATCTAAAAAATCTAAATTAAATTTCATTTTTTTTCAAGTGGATTATGTACGAAATCTAAATCGACCCTAAGTTATAGTATGATGATCAACCCATTAAAGACATTATTTTAAAAATAAAATTAATTAATAAAATAATAATTTTCCCTACAAGCCTGTAAGTTTCTATGTTGGCCAACCTTTTAAAATAAAGTATTTTAAAAATAGAATTAAAAATTAAAATCTAAATCTAAATCTAAATTAAAAATTAAAAAAAGATAAAATAAATTTATTTTAATTTTTTCCAAATGAATTAAATACCAATCCTAAATTAACTTGGTATGTGAACTAACGTTAAAATATATAATTTCAAAATGAAATTAAAACTAAAAAAAATTAACTGGAGTTTGAAAAAATTCTACTCGCCACGTGTCAAGCAGAAAACTACGTAGGAGAGTTTTCTTATGCAAAAGAACTAAGACCTCGCAGCGTTGGGTTTAATTTTTTGTAATTTTTAACTATTAATGAAGATTAATATCAAATTAAATACTAATAAATCATAATTATTTACTTAAATTTTATATTTAAAATTGAATACGAATTTTAAATTAATTAAACAGTTAACATGCAAGTTAATCTTTTTAAAATAAATCATTTAAAAATATAAATAAATTTTTTTAAATTTTTTTATTGAACGAATTAGTAAGGAATCCTTAATTGACATATAAGTCAATGTATAAATCAATTTTAAAATGTATCATTTGAAAATAAAATAAATAAATTTATATTTTAAACTTTTTTATTCAATAAGTCTACTACAAAACTTAAATCGACATACGAACCAAAATACGAATTAATACTTTTGAATGCATCATTTAAAAATTTAATAAATATAAAAAACTTAAAATAGTACGAATTTTAAATTTACCTATAAGTTATAGTTAAAAATAAAATAAAAACTTCAAACCATAAATTTTGCTATTAACTTTTTAAAATACATTATTCTAAAATAAAATTAAAAAATTAAATCTAAATTTAAATTAAAAAAACTAAAAAATAAAATAATGTTATTTTAATTTTCTTCGGAACGAATTGATTACGGATCCTATCGACCAACCGTAGAAACCAACGTTAAGATATATAATTTTAAAAATAAAATAAAAACTTTAAAAAAATTTTGTATTAAAAAAAAAACTCACGTGCCCGGCAATGAGCATCTTAGGAGTTATTGTATGTATAACTATGGAAGCATCCTTGAACTTCAATGCACATGTTGAAAGCCCTTCTTTATATTGACCGGTACTATTCGTGCAGGCAAATGTGATGCCTCTCTTTTCCATATTTTTCAGCTTCATATCTGGGTAAAGATTTGCATTTAGAATCAATCTGTAATTTCCTCCAGCTCTCATGAGTATTCGGGCTCTTGTTGTCCCGGTTGTGTGGACTTCCACCTTAAGTTCTCTCTCCCAACGCTCATTCCACCCCGCATCGATGAAGTCAAACAGTACGGAATCAGCTGAGAATAACACTTTTTCGTCCTCTTACCCCGTCTCGACGGAAATCTCTTGCATGGCTGGAGAACCTCTTCCAGCCCTATTTCAACCAATTGACTTCCCTGATATGTTGAAGAGGGAAGAGTTCCCATTTGTTGAAAGACCAAATCCAAAAGAAGGCTTGTCGTTTTTTTGTCTAAAAAAGTAGAACAAAACTAGTATAACTATCCTTTGGAGTTGATGCAAAGGAGAACGAAGAGGTAGAAAATCCAGTGGCAGCCAGTCCGACGAAGGCATTCTGGCCGCTTGAAAGCTGTTGGAACGAACTCAATGACGCACCTTCTACAGTTGAATCTGCATTTTCACTA
>JAQSVH010222889.1:0-13641 GCA_029448705.1 Adansonia digitata
TCTTTTTGTAATGGGCACTACAATCGTGTTCCCCTCATTAGGATGCACGATATTGATGCCTTGGATTTGCAAGAAATGCTTTTCTTTCCATCATTTTCCTTATAATCAAAGTTTATTCGTGAAATAAGACAAACTTGGATGCTCATAATAATCTCCATTCTTTTTGTTATGGGCACTACAATCATGTTCTCGTTATTGGGATACATGATATTGATGTTTTGGATTTGCAAGAAAAGCTTTTGTTTCCACCATTTTCCTTGTAATTAATGTTTATCCATGAAATGAGATAAACTTGGAGACTCTTAATAATTTTCATTCTTTTGTTATGGGCACTGCAATCACGTTCTGCTCATTGGGATACACGATATAGATGTGTTGGATTTTCAAGAAAATCTTTTCTTTTCGCCATTTTCCTTGTAATTAATGTTCATTCACAAAATGAGACAAACATTGATACCCGTAATAATCTCTATTTTTTTGTTATTGGTCACTGCAATCATGTTCACCTTATTAGGATACACGATATTGATGCTTTGGATTTGTAAGAAAAGCTTTTGCTTCCACCATTTTCCTTCTAATCAAAGCTCATCTGTGAAATGGGACAATCATGGATACCCATAATAATCTCTATTCTTTTTGTTATTAGGCACTATAATCATGTTAACCTCATTGGGATACATGATATTAATGTTTTGGATTTGCAAGAAAAGTTTTTTTTCCACCATTTTTCCTTGTAATTAATGTTCACCCATGAAATTAGTCAAACTTGGGTACTCATAATAATCTCCATTCTTTTTGTTATGGGCACTACAATCATATTCTCCTTATTAGGACACATGATATTGATGTTTTTGATTTGCAAGAAAAGATTTCCTTTCCATCATTCTCCTTGTAATTACTGTTCATTCGTGAAATTAGACAAACTTGGATACGCCTAATAATCTCTATTCTATTTGTTATGGGCATTACAATCATGTTCTTCTCATTGGGATAAACGGTATTGATACTTTGGATTTGTAAGGAAAGCTTTTTTTGCTAGCTTTTTCCTTATAGTCAAAGTTCATTCATGAAATAAGACAAACTTGGATGCTCATAACAATCTCCATTTTTTTATGGGCACTACAATCATGTTCTCTTTATTGGGACACACGATATCGATGCTTTGGATTTGCAAGAAAGGCTTTCCTTGTAATTAATGTTTACCTTTGAAATGGGACAAACTTGGATACTCACAATAATCTCCATTCTTTTTGTTATAGGCACTGCAATCACGTTCTCCTCACTAGGATACATGATATTATGCTTTGGATTTGCAAGAAAAGCTTTTCTTTCCACCATTTTCGTTCTAATTAATGCTCATTTGTGAAATGAGACAAACATGGATACCCATAATAATCTTTATTCTTTTTGTTATTGGGCACTGCAATCATGTTCACCTCATTGGGATACATGATATTAATGCTTTGGATTTGCAAGAAAACCTTTTCTTTCCACCATTTTCCTTATAATCAAAGTTCATTCATGAAATAAGACAAACTCAGATGCTCATAATAATCTCCATTCTTTTTGTTATGGGCTCCACAATCATGTTTTCCTCATTGGGATATATGATATTGATACTTCAGATTTGCAAGAAAAGCTTTTTTTTCCACCATTTTCCTTGTAATTAGTGTTCACCCGTGAAATGAGCCAAAGTTTGATGCTCATAATAATCTCCATTCCTTTTGTTACCAACACTACAATCATATTCTTGACATTGGGATGTACGATATTGATGCTTTGGATTTGCAAGAAAAGCTTTTCTTTCCACCATTTTTCTTGTAATCAATATTCATTCGTGAATACAGACAAACATGGATATTCGTAATAATCTCTATTCTTTTTTTTATGGGAACTACGATCATGTTCTCCTCATTGGAATACACGATATTGATGCTTTGGATTTGCAAGCAAAGCTTTTCTTTCTACCATTTTCTTTATAATCAATGTTCATTCATGAAATAAGACATACTTGGATGCTCATAATAATCTCCATTCTTTTTGTTATGGGCACTGTAATCATGTTCTCCTCATTCGGGTACACAATATTGATTCTTCGAATTTTTAGGAAAAGTTTTTCTTTTCACCATTTTTCTTGTAATTAATGTTCATTTGTGAAAAGAGACAAACATGGATACCCATAATAATCTCTACTCTTTTTGTTATTAGGCACTGCAATCATGTTCACCTTATTAGGATACACGATATTGATGCTTTGGATTTACAAACAAAGCTTTTCTTTTCACTATTTTCCTTATAATCAATGCTCATTCGTGAAATAAGACAAACTTAGATGCTCATAATAATCTCCATTCTCTTTGTTATGGGCGCTGCAATCATGTTCTCCTCATTCAGGTACACAATATTGATCCTTCGGATTTGCAAAAAAAGCTTTGCTTTCCCCCATTTTTCTTGTAATTAATATTCATCTGTGAAAAGAGACAAACAAGAATACTCATAATAATCTCTATTCTTTTTGTTATTGGGCACTACAATCATGTTCACCTCATTAGGATACATGATATTGATGCTTTGGATTTGCAAGGAAAGCTTTTTTTTCCACCGTTTTCCTTATAATCAAAGTTCATTCGTGAAATAAGACAAACTCGGATGCTCTTAATAATCGCCATTTTTTTTAGTATGGGCACTACAATCATGTTATCCTCATTGGGAGATATGATATTGATACTTCAGATTTGCAAGAAAAGCTTTTCGTTCCACCATTTTCCTTGTAATTAGTGTTCACTCGTAAAATGGGCCAAACTTTGATGCTCATAATAATCTCCATTCATTTTGTTATTGGCACTACAATCATATTTTTCACATTGGGATGCACGATATTGATGCTTTGGATTTGCAAGAAAAGCTTGTCTTTCCACCATTTTTCTTGTAATTAATATTCATTCGTGAATAGAGACAAACATGGATACTCATAATAATCTCCATTCTTTTTGTTATAGGAACTACAATCATGTTCTCCTCATTAGGATACACGATATTGATGCTTTGGATTTGCAAGAAAAGCTTTTCTTTCCACGAATTTCCTTGTAATTAATATTCATCCATGAATAGATACAAACTTGGATACTCATAATAATCTCTACTCTTTTTGTTATGGGAACTACAATTATGTTCTCTGTATTGGGATACACAATATTGATGCTTTGGATTTGCAAGAAAAGCTTTTCTTTCCACCATTTTCCTTATAATCGATGTTCATTTGTGAAATAAGACAATCTTGGATGCTCATAATAATCTCCATTCTTTTTGTTATAGGCACTGCAATCATGTTATCCTTATTGGGATACACGATATTGACGCTTCAGATTTGCAAGAAAAGCTTTTCTTTCCACCATATTCCTTGTAATTAGTGTTCACCCGTGTAATAAACCAAACTTTAATGCTCATAATAATCTCAATTCCTTTTACTATTGGCACTACAATCTTATTCTTCGCATTGGGATACATGATATTGATGCTTTGGATTTGCAAGAAAAACTTTTCTTTTCACCATTTTTGTTGTAATTAATATTCATCCGTGAATCAAGACAAACTTGGATGTTCATAATAATCTCCAGTCTTTTTGTTATGGGAACTACAATCATGTTCTCCTTATTGGGATACACGATATTGATGCTTTGGATTTGCAAGAAAAGCTTTTCTTTTCACCATTTTCCTTATAATTAATGTTCATTCGTGAAACAAGACAAACTTGGATGCTTATAATAATCTCCATTCTTTTTGTTATGGGCACCACAATCATGTTCTCCTCATTCGAGTACACAATATTGATTCTTCGGATTTGCAGGAAAAGCTTTGCTTTCCACCATTTTTCTTGCAATTAATGTTCATCTGCGAAAAGAGACAAACTTGGATACTTGTAATAATCTTTATTCTTTTTCTTATGGGCACTACAATCGTGTTCTTCTTATTGGGATACATGAAATTGATGCTTCGGATTTGCAAGAAATACTTTTCCTTCCACCATTTTCCTTTTAATCAAAGTTTATTTGTGAAATAAGACAAACTTGGATGCTCATAATAATCTCCATTCTTTTTGTTATGGGCACTACGATCATACTCTCCTCATTGGGATACACGATATTGATGCTTTGGATTTTCAAGAAAAGTTTTGCTTTCCATCATTTTCCTTATAATTAATATTCATTCCTGAAATAAGACAAACTGGATGCTCATAATAGTCTCCATTCTTTTTATTGTTGGCACTACAATCATGCTCTCCACATTGGAATACATGATATTGATGCTTCGGATTTGCAAGAAAAGATTTTCCTTCCATCATTTTCCTTATAATCAAAATTCATCTGTAAAATGGGACAAACATGGATACCCGTAATAATCTCTATTTTTTCTGTTATTGGGCTCTACAATCATGTTCTCCTTATTGGGATACACAATATTGATGCTTTGGATTTGCAAGAAAAGCTTTTCTTTCCACCATTTTCCTTATAATCAATATTCATTCGTGAAACAAGACAAACTTGGATGCTCATAATAATCTCCATTCTTTTTGTTATGGGCACCACAATCATGTTCTCCTCATTCAGGTATATAATATTGATTCTTTAGATTTGCAGGAAAAGCTTTGCTTTCCACCATTTTTCTTGCAATTAATGTTCATCTGTGAAAAGAGAAAAACTTGGGTACTCGTAATAATCTTCATTCTTTTGTTATGGGCACTACAATCTTGTTCTCCTCATTGGGATACATGATATTGATGCTTCGGATTTGCAAGAAATGCTTTTCCTTCCATCATTTTTATTTTAATCAAAGTTTATTTATGAAATAAGACAAACTTGGATGCTCATAATAATATCCATTGTTTTTGTTATGGGCACTACGATCATGTTCTCCTCATTGGGATACACGATATTGATGCTTTGGATTTGCAAGAAAAGCTTTCCTTTCCATTGTTTTCCTTATAATTAATGTTCATTCCTGAAATAAGACAAATTGGATGCTCATAATAGTCTCCATTCTTTTTGGTGTTGGCACTACAATCATGCTCTCCACATTGGAATACATGACATTGATGCTTCGGATTTGCAAGAAAAGCTTTTCCTTCCATCATTTTCCTTATAATCAAAGTTCATCTGTGAAATGGGATAAACATGGATACCCGTAATAATCTCTATTCTTTTTGTTATTGGGCTCTACAATCATCTTCACCTTATTGGGATACACTATATTAATGTTTTGGATTTGCAAGAAAACCTTTTCTTTCCACCATTTTTCCTTGTAATTAATGTTCACCCATGAAATTAGACAACCTTGGATACTCCTAATAATCTCCATTCTATTTGTTATGGGCATTACAATCATGTTCCTCCCATTAGGATAAACGGTATTGATTCTTTGGATTTGTAAGAAAAGCTTTTCTTTTCACCATTTTCCATATAATTAAAGTTTATTCATGAAATAAGACTAACTTGGATGCTCATATTAATCTCCATTCTTTTTGCTATGGGCACTAAAATCATGTTCTTTTTACTGGGATACATGATATTGATGCTTTGGATTTGCAAGAACAGCTATTCTTTCCACCATTTTCCTTGTAATTAATTTTTACCCATCAAATGAGTCAAACTTGGATACTCACAATAATCTCTATTCTTCTTGTTATCTGCACTACAATCATGTTCTCCTCATCGGGATACATGATATTGATGCTTTGGATTTGCAAGAAAAGCTTTTCTTTCCACCATTTTCCTCGTAATTAATGTTCATCCGTGAAATAAGACAAACATGGATACCCATAATAATCTATAATTTTTTTGTTATTAGGCACTGCAATCATGTTCACCTCATTGGGATACACAATATTGATGCTTTGGATTTGCAAGGAAAGCTTTACTTTCCACCATTTTCCTTATAATCAAAGTTCATTTGTGAAATAAGACAAACTCGGATGCTCATAATAATCTCCATTCTTTTTGTTATGGGCACTACAATCATGTTATCCTTACTGGGATACATGATATCAATGATTCAAATTTGCAAGAAAAACTTTTCTTTCCATCATTTTCCTTGTAATTAGTTTTCACCCATGAAATGAGCCAAGCATTGACGCTCATAATAACCTTCATTCTTTTTATTATTGGCACTACAATCATATTCTCCACATTGGGATGCACGATATTGATGCTTTGGATTTGCAAGAAAAGCTTTTTTTTCCACCATTTTTCTTGTAATTAATATTCATCTGTGAATAGAAACAAACATGGATAGTCATAATAATCTCTATTCTTTTTGTTATGGAAACTACAACCATGTTCTCCTCATTAGGATACACAATATTGATGCTTTGGATTTGCAAGGAAAGCTTTTTTTTCCACCATTTTTCTTCTAATTAATATTCATCCGTAAATAGAGACAAACTTCGATACTTATAATAATATCCAGTCTTTTTTTATAGGAACTACAATTATGTTCTCCTTATTGGGATACACGATATTGATGCTTTCGATTTACAAGAAATGCTTTTCTTTCCACCATTTTCCTTATAATCAAAGTTTATTCATGAAATAAGACAAAGTTGGATGCTTATAATAATCTCCAATCTTTTTGTTGTAGGCACTACAATCATGTTATCCTCATTGGAATACACGATATTGATGCTTCAGATTTGCAAGAAAAGCTTTTCTTTCCACCTTATTCCTTGTAATTAGTGTTCACCCGTGAAATGAGCCAAACTTTGATGCTCATAATAACCTCTATTCTTTTTATTATTGGCACTGCAATCATATTCTCTATATTGGGATGCACGATATTGATGCTTTGGATTTGCAAGAAAAGCTTTTCTTTTCACCATTTTTCCTATAATTAATATTCATCCATGAATAGAGACAAACTTGTATACTCGTAATAATCTCTATTCTTTTTGTTATGGGAACTACAATCACGTTTTTCTCATTGGGATACATGATATTGATGCTTTGGATTTGCAAGAAAAGCTTTTCTTTCCACCATTTTTGTTATAATCATTGTTCATTCATGAAATAAGACAAACTTGGATGCTCAAAATAATATCCATTCTTTTTATTATGGGCACTACAATCATGTTCTCCTCATTCTGATACACGATATTGATGCTTCGGATTTGCAAGAGAAGCTTTGCTTGCCACCATTTTTCTTGTAATTAATGTTTATTCGTGAAAAAAGACAAACTTTGATACCCATAACCATATCTGTTCTTTTTGTTATGGACCCTATAATCATGTTGTTCTCATTTGGATACATGATACTGATGCTTTGGATTTGTAAGAAATGTTTTTCTTTCCAACATTTTCCTTATAATCAAAGTTTATTTATGAAATAAGACAAACTTGGATGCTCATAATAATCTTCGTTCTTTTTGTTATGGGCACTCCGACCATGTTCTTCTCATTGGGATACACGATATTGATGCTTTGGACTTGCAAGAAAAGCTTTGTTTTCCTCCATTTTCCTTATAATCAAAGTTTATTCGTGAAATAAGACAAACTTGGATGCTTATAATGATCTCCATTCTTTTTGCTGTTGGCACTGCAATCATGCTCTCCACATTGAATACACGATATTGATGCTTCAGATTTGCAAGAAAAGCTTTTCCTTCCATCATTTTCCTTATAATCAAAGTTCATCCATGAAACGGGACAAACATGGACACCCGTAATAATCTCTATTCTTTTTGTTGTTGGGCACTACAATCATGTTCACCTCATTGGGATACATGATATTAAAGTTTTGGATTTGCAAGAAAAGCTTCTCTTTCCACCATTTTTCCTCGTAATTAATGTTCACTCATGAAATCAGACAAACTTGGATACTCGTTATAATCTCCATTCCTTTTGTTATGGGCACTACAATTATATTCTCCTCATTGGGATAGACGATATTGATGTTTTGGATTTGCAAGAAAAGCTTTCCTTTCCACCATAGTCCTTTTAATTAATGCTCATCCGTAAAATTTTATAAACTTGGATACTCTTAATAATCTCCATTCTATTTGTTTTGAGCATTACTATCATGGGATAAACGGTATTGATTCTTTGGATTTGTAAGAAAAGTTTTTCTTTCACTATTTTCCTTATAATCAAAGTTCATTCATGAAATAAGACAAACTTGGATGCCCATAGTAATCTCCATTCTTTTTATTATGGGCACTACAATCATGTTCTCTTTATTGGGATACACGATATTAATGCTTTGGATTTGCAAGTAAAGCTTTTGTTTCCACCAATTTTCCCTGTAATTAATGTTCACCTGCGAAATCAAACAAACTTGGATGCTCGTAATAATCTCCATTCTTTTTGTTACGGGCACTACAATCACAATCTCCTTATTGGATACACGATATTGATGTCTTGGATTTGCAAGAAAAGCTTTCCTTTCCACCATTGTCCTTGTAATTCATGTTCATCCGTGAAATTAGATAAACTTGGATACTCCCAATAATCTCCATTCTATTTGTTATGGGTATTACAATCATGTTCTTCACATTGGGATAAACGGTATTGATTCTTTGGATTTGTAAGAAAAGCTTTTTTTTCCATCATTTCCCTTATAATCAAAGTTCATTCATGAAATAAGACTAACTTGGGTGCTCATAATAATCTCCATTCTTTTTATTATGGGCACTACAATTATGTTCTCTTTACTGGGATTCATGATATTGATGCTTTGGATTTACAAGAAAAGCTTTTCTTTCCACTATTTTCCTTGTAAGTAATGTTTATCCATGAAATGAGACAAACTTGGATACTCACAATAATCTCCATTCTTTTTGTTATGGGCATTACAATCACGTTCTCTTTATTGTGATACACGATATTGGTGCTTTGGATTTGCAAGAAAAGCTTTTCTTTCCCTCATTTTCCTTGTAATTAATGTTCATTCGTGAAATGAGACAAACATGGATAGCCATAATAATCTCTATATAATCTCTATTCTTTCTATATTGGGCACTACAATCATGTTCACCTCATTGGGATAAACGATATTGATGCTTTAGATTTGCAAGAAAAGCTTTTCCTTCCACCATTTTCCTTTTAATCAAAGTTTGTTCTGGAAATAAGACAAACTTGGATGCTCATAATAATCTCCATTCTTTTTGCTATTGGCACTACAATCATGCTCTCCAGATTTGAATAAACAATATTGGAGCCTCGGATTTGCAAGAAAAGCTTTGCTTTCCACCATTTTCCTTATAATCAAAGTTATAATAATCTTCATTCTTTTTGTTATGGGCACTACAATCATGTTCTCCTCATTAGGGTACACGATATTGATGCTTTAGATTTGCAGGAAAAGCTTTGCTTTCCACCATTTTCCTTGTAACAAATGTTCATCTGGGAAATGAGGTAAACGTGCATACTCGCAATAATCTCTATTCTTTTTGTTATGGGCACTACAATCATATTCTCCTCATTATGATACACGGTATTGATGCTTTGGATTTGCAAGAAATGCTTTTCTTTCCATTATTTTCCTTACAATTAATGTTCATTGGGAGAAGAGACAAACTTGGATACTCGTAATAATCTCTATTTTTTTTGTTATGGGCACTACAATCATACTCTCCTCATTGCGATACACGGTATTGTTGCTTTGGATTTGCAAGGAAAGCTTTTCTTACCACCACTTTACTTGTAATTAATGTTCACCCGTAAAATGAGACAAGCTTAGATACTCGTAATAATCTCCAATCCTTTTGTTATGGACACTGCAATCATGTTCTCCTCATTAGGGTACATCATATTGAAACTTCAGATTTGCAAAAAAAAGCTTTGCTTTCTACCATTTTCCTTGTAACTAATGTTCATCCGTGAAATGAGACAAACATGGATATTCATAATAATCTCCATTCTTTTTGTTATAGGCACTACAATCATGTTCTTCACATTGGGATACATGATATTCATGCTTTGGGTTTGCAAGAAAAGTTTCTCCTTCCACCATTTTCCTTGTAATCAAACTTCATCTGTTAAATGAGACAAACTTTGATATGTATAATAATCTCTATTCTTTTCGTTGTTGGCACTACAATCATGTTCTCAACATTAGGATACATGATATTGATGCTTTGGATTTGCTAGAAAAGCTTTTCTTTCCACCATTTTCTTTGTAATTAATGTTCATTCGTGAAATAAGACAAACTTCGATACTCGTAATAATCTCCATTCTTTTTTACGTCAGCTTTACAATCATACTCTCCATATTGGGGTGCACAATATTGATGCTTCGGATTTGCAATAGAAGCTTTGCTTTCCACCATTTTCCTTGTAACTAATGTCCACCCGTGAAATGAGACAAATGTGGATACTCGTAATAATCTCCTTTTTTTTTGTTATGGGCACCGCAATAATGTTCTCCATTTTGGGATACACGATATTGATGCTTTGGATTTGCAAGAAAAGCTTCTCTTTCCATCATTTTCCTCATAATCAAAGTTCATCCATGAAATGAGACAAACATGGATACTTGTAATAATCTCTATACTTTTTGTTATTGGGCACTACAATCATGTTCACCTCATTGGAATACACGATATTGATGCTTTGGATTTGTTTGAAAAGCTTTGCTTTCCACCGTTTTCCATATAATCAAAGTTTATTTGTGAAATAAGACAAACTTGGATGCTCATAACAATCTCATTCTTTTTGTTACGGGTTCTATAATCATGTTCCCTTTATTAGGATACGCAATATTAATGCTTTGGATTTGCAAGAAAAGCTTTCTTTTCCACCATTTTCCTTATAATCATAGTTCATTCATCAAATAAGACAAAATTAGGTACACATAATAATCTCCATTCTTTTTATTGTTGGTACTACAATCATGTTCTCCCTATTGGATACACGATATTGATGCTTTGGATCTGCAAGAAAAGCCTTTCCTTCCATCATTTTCCTTATAATCGAAGTTTATTTGTGAAATAAGATAAACTTGGATACCTGTAATAATCTATATTTTTTTTTTTGTTATTGGGCACTACAATCATGTTCACCTTATTGGGATACACGATATTGATGCTTTGGATTTGAAAGAAAAGCTTTTTTTTCATCATTTTCCTTGTAATTAATGTTCACCCGTGAAAAGAGACAAGCTTGGATACTTATAATAATCTCCATTCTTTTTGTTATACAATCATATTCTCCTCATTAGGAAACACGAAATTAATGTTTTGGATCTGCAAGAAAAGCTTTTTTTCCACCATTTTCCTTACAACTAATGTTCATTTATGAAATAAAGGAAACTTGGATACTCTTAATAATCTCCATTGCTTTTGTTACTGGGCACTGCAATCATGTCCACCTCATTCGGATACACGATATTCATACTTTGGATTTGGAAGAAAAGCTTTTCTTTCCACGATTTTTCTTCTAATCAAAGTTCATTCGTGAAATAAGACAAACTCGAATGCTCATAATAATCTCTATTCTTTTTGTTATGGGCACTACAATCATGGTCTGCTCATTGGGACACGCGATATTATTGCTTTAGATTTGCAAGAAAAGCTTTTCATTCCACCATTTTCCTTGTAATTAGTGTTCACTTGTGAAATAAGATAAACTTTGATGCTCATAATAATCTCTATTCTTTTTGTTATTGGCACTACAATCATATTCTCCACATTGGGATACACGATATTGATGCTTTAGATTTACAAGCAAAGCTTTTCTTTCCACCATTTTCCTTGTAATTAATGTTTATCCATGAAATGAGACAAACTTGGATACTCAAAATAATCTCCATTTTTTTTGTTATGGGCACTAAAATAACGTTCTCCTCATTGGGATACACGATATTGATACTTTAGATTTGCAAGAAAAGCTTTTCTTTCCACCATGTTCCTTGTAATTAATGTTCATCCGTGAAATGAGGTAAACATGGATACCCATAATAATCTCTATTCTTTTTTATATTGGGCACTGCAATCATTTTCACCTCATTGGGATACACGATATTCATGCTTTGGATATGCAAGAAAAGCTTTTCTTTCCACCATTTTCCTTGTAATAAATATTCATCTGTGAATAGAGACAACCTTCGATACTCATAATAGTCCCTAGCCTTTTTGGTATGGGAACTACAATTATGTTCTCCTCATTAGGATACATGATATTGATGCTATGGATTTGCAAGAGAAGCTTTTCTTGCCACCATTTTTCTTGTAATTAATGTTCATCTGTGAAAAGAGACCAATTTGGATAATTGTAATAATCTCCATTCTTTTTGTAATATGTACTACAATCATGTTCTTCTTATTGCGATAAACGATATTGATGCTTTGGATTGCAAGAAATGCTTTTCTTTCCACTATTTTCCTTATAATCAAAGTCCATTTATGAAATAAGACAAACTTGGATGCTTATAATAATCTCCATTCTTTTTGTTATAGGCACTCCAATCATGTTCTTCTCATTAGGATACACGATATTGATGCTTTGGATTTGCAAGAAAAGCTTTGCTTTCCACCGTTTCCCTTATAATCAATGTTCATTCGTGAAATAAGATAAACTTGGATGCTCATAATAATCTCTATTTTTTTGTTATGGGCACTACAATCATGTTATCCTCATTGGAATACACAATATTGATGCTTCGGATTTGCAAGAAAAGCTTTTCTTTCCACCATATTCCTTGTAATTAGTGTTCACCCGTGAAATGAGCCAAGCTTTGATGCTCATAATAATCTCTATTCTTTTGGTTATTGCCTCTACAATCATATTCTCCACATTGGGATGCACGATATTGATGCTTTGGATTTGCAAGAAAGCTTTTCTTTCCACTATTTTTCCTGTAATTAATATTCATCCGTGAATAAAGACGAACTTGGACACTCATAATGATCTCCAATTTTTTGTTATGGGAACTACAATCACGTTTTTCTCTTTGGGAATCACGATATTGATGCTTTGGATTTGCAAGAAATGCTTTTCTTTCCACCATTTTCCTTATAATCATAGTTTATTTGTGAAATAAGACAAACTTGGATGCACATAATAATCTTCGTTCTTTTTGTTATGGGCACTCCAATCATGTTCTTCTCGTTGGGATACACGATATTGATGCTTTGGATTTGCAAGAAAAGCTTTATTTTCCACTATTTTCCTCATAATCAAAGTTCATTCATGAAATAAGACAAACTTGGATGCTCATAATAATCTCCATTCTTTTTGCTGTTGGCACTATGATCATGCTCTTCAGATTGGAATACACAATATTAATGCTTCGGATTTGCAAGAAAAGCTTTTCCTTCCATCATTTTCCTTATAATTAAAGTTCATCCGTGAAATGGGATAAAATGGATACTCGTAATAATCTCTATTCTTTTTGTTATTAGGCACTACAATCATGTTCACCTCATTAGGATACATGATATTAACGTTTTGGATTTGCAAGAATAGCTTCTCTTTCCACCATTTTTTCTCGTAATTAATGTTCACCTGTGAAATTAGACAAACTTGGATACTCATAATAATCACCATTCTTTTTGTTATGGGCACTACAATCATATTCCCCTCATTGGGATACATAATATTGATGTTTTGGATTTGCAAGAAAAGCTTTCCTTTCCACCACTGTCTTTGCAATTAA
>JAQSVH010222961.1:0-13632 GCA_029448705.1 Adansonia digitata
AAATCCATTTTGAGTAGTTAATATCGATGCAAAGTGTTGTATTGATACAAAAGGGTTATGTATTGATAAAGGAGCTTCTGTAGCGATACACAAACCATTTTTATTGATACCAGGCGTCATAGTAGCTTAAAAATCCATTTTGGCTAGTTAGTATCGATACAAAGTGTGTTGTTATCAATATTAGCCTTTAGATATCGATAAAGCTTCATTGTATCGATACATAGAGTAAAAATTTGCCCTAAGTATCTATATAATACACATTGTATCAATACTCCAAGGCTAAAATGCCTAATTTGTGCCATTTTCACCTTTTTGCACATGACATTAAAACATGAATTGAAGCATGTTTTTATCACCAAATATCATCTAAATTCATAGCTGGCCTTAGTATTGGACTTATGATTGTGTTTTAACAAATTTTTTAGGCCCAAATAGCCTTAACAAGGGACATTTTCATGACTTAACTTAGTTTGTTAGAAGGCAACCTTAGATTTTCTCATTACTCAACTACCAAAAGTGACCTTGGTCCATTATTTTCACTAAGCTAGCCAATGAACTTAGTAGGTAGCTTAGCATAGCATTTTATCTATATATGAGGTACATACATCAAAATCCTAAAATACCTTTGCTTTTTGCATGTAGTCCTCACTATTCACATGGTCGTATAAGGCCAACATTCTCAGCTGATCACATACACACACATTTTCAAACATTTTCTAACATATCCAAACACTCTCCAAAAACTCTCCTCAGCCACCATCTTCTTACAAAAACCTTTTATTCCTATAGTTCCTGAAAGCCACCATTAAAAACCCTTCTGAAACCCTTCATTCCATCGTTTTTCATCTTAAACCTCTCTTTCATCATTAGCACATCCCTTAAGCTCATTTTTGCCACCTTTTTCTTAGTAATAAATAGCAAAGAGAGGGAAAAAATGAGCTCAAAGTTAACAAGTTTTCTACTCAAGGCCTAAAGAAAGGTTTGAACCTATTTGGTATAATTTTTATCTCTTTTTTATCTTAATTTCTTCTTTTATCATCATTCTTATCATTTTAAAGAGCCATATCCATGTGACTATGACCTTATACCTAGGACTCATGCATTTTGTGCTTTGTTTGTGGTAAACCTTGGATTTTTGGTGCTTTATTGACTCTTTACCATGCTTTCTCAGGGCCTAAAACATGTTTTAATGTTATTTTGAAAATTCCAGCAAACTTCTTACTTATCATGTGTCACAACATTTCTATGGCATAACTATTATTGTAAATTCATAAAACTAATATGCCCTTGCACTTTACTATCACTTTCTTGCATTTTTGTGACTAATATCATGTCAAAGTGCCTTCTTGCCATGTCTAAACATGTTATCCATGCCTATTTATTTGAATGTCATGTTTGGTCCATCTCATGGTTGTCTAGGTGCTTGCTTATTTGCTATCAAAATCTAATTTTCTTAAAACTTCCCCAAGGTAAAGTCATGCTAACCTCAATAAATGATTAATATGGGCTAAAGGTTTTTTTCTTATCTCAATGGTCCTTTAATCTTGGGAAAAATCAAGTTTTTATTATTGGATTCAAAGGTTTTTAAGGTCAAAATTCCTATTTTCAAAAATAAAAATATTTTTTTATTCCAAGTTGTTTATGCCTCGTTCCTTGCCTAGAAACCCTATGACATGGTCAATGAGTTGTTTTATCGTCCCAAATCACCCTGGATTATGAGATGAACATGTGAAGCCCGTTCACTGTTTCCCTACTGTCATGGATGCTTAAATGTCCATGGCTTAAATCTAGACCTAAAAAACTTAAGAAAACCAAAAAGGCCCTTATTTCTTTGTCTTGATAGCATTTTAGTCATGATTCAAAAAATTATTTCTAATAATGAAGTATTTTGCATAAAATTTTTTATATTTTTCCCTAAAAGGGTGTCGAATTACCTTGTTAATGGTATATCATTTGCCCTTGGATCATTTCGAATGAGGGAGATATAATTTTTTGAATTAAGGCTTTCTAGAAACCTCAAAATCAACAATTTGCATTCTGTTTTAGCTATTTTGACCTATTAGATGATTTCTTTTTTTAAATTTTGAAAATATTTTTCATAGAAATTTCATGTTTTTCATAAAACTTTCATGAAATTCCTTTTCTAAAAGGCTTCATTTCAATTTAACAATTTTGTATGAGTTGGGAATGATTTTTAAAGTTCATTACCTCATTTTCCAAGCATGTGCTGTTAGTGTCGCGAATGACCCAACTTCAAAAATTACCTCCACTAAAAGGTGATTTTTAAGGTTTTTAAAATATTTTACTTTAAACCTTATTGAGTCATCCTTCTAATGGCACCTCACTAGGCTCTAACACCTTTGAATTTGCCTAAAATAAATTTGAAAAGTAGGTTAGTGTGATGCCATCACTTGTTTTTAGCATTAGTTAAAATTAATTGATTGTTCTGAATTCCCACTTTAAGACATTCAAATGTCTCTGAGTAACGCCAATTATTCCCTTCGAGCCAAAATATATGTATCGACCCTTTAGGTTTGTATCAAGGCATAAGCAATCTTCATCGTGTCACCTACAAGTTTATCAGTTTCCTTTTTAATCAAAAATCACCTATTTTGTCATGAAATTGTCAAAAATGTCATTTCGTCAAGAAATCACCAAACCTTTGTCAAGATAAATCCTTCGAGCTCGTCTCTCTAAAATTATCAGAGTTTTCGTTGGGGATACACTAACCCTGTTCTCCAAAGGGATAATCCAACCTCGCTTTTATAACTTTCATTTAAATTTCAAAACTTGCCAAAGTTTTCACACACAGGGATATCCAACTTCGTCTTCTAAGGGGATACTCTAACCCTATCTTTAGAATGGATATTCCAACTTTATTTCAAAAATTGTTAAGAAATAGTCAAATTTCATCAATTTAAATTTGGGAATCTTATTTCTCAAAAAATTATCAAGACCCTTGATTTCCCTTAAAGTTTTCAATATTCAAACCTAGTTTTCACACCTTGTTAGTTAATGGATCCCAATGCATCTCTAAGATTGTCGACTTGGTTATTTCAAGATAGTCGATGAAAATTACGAGAAACATTTTGATCGTCTCTCTCCTTTCTTTTCTGTTATTTTGTATGATTTATTTTATGCGATATTATCTCATATTATCGTCTTACGAAGATGTTTTCTTTGTGATGATCACGTTGCATCTATATTTTCAAGATCATTTTTCAAAAATTATACGCCAATGTTTCATGTTTGAAATCTCTCTAACGCTTGACGGGGAATATCTTATTTTCAAAAACTAAATTCTAAAAACATTTTAATCGAAAATTCTTATGTTCTTTACCTATCTTGGACATACATGTGATCTAATTTTTTTCTAAAACCCAAGTTTATTTTATTCAAATTCATGCATAAGAAAGCGATTATATTTAAATAATGACAAGTTAAACCTAAAAGAACCAAAACTAAATTGAGACATGGCTAGAATGGTATCGATTTCAAGCGTCGTGAGGAGGTTCTTACCTCTTTGCGGGTAACCAACTTTCGAACCCAATCATCAAATCTCTGAATTACATAAACCATGGAATCGATGTTTTGGGTTTTGTAACTCTAAATATCGGATTCAATAGGCATCCTAGCCCAAATGATCGGTGGAGACTTTAATTTTTGGCCACTTTATGGTGGCCACCCAAGACTAGTTGGATGAGCGATTTGTCCGATGGCCCCTTTCATGGTCAAGAGCTAAGAATCCATACTTTCTCATTCTCATCAGATAAAAAAAGAAAGGAATAGTCTCGATTCAAAGAACATTTCTTCGTTGAGAAATACTTTCAAATTTTGCTCGCTTTCTTCACAGGGGCATGTTGCCAATAGCTTGGTGACTCCACTAAGGATAAATTTAGAGAGTTAGGCCTATGACTAGCTGTGTGTTGCTTAGTTATTGGTTTTTTCAGTTTTAGCCATTATTTAACTATAATCTCCTTTCATTTTTGTCTACTAATCTTTTATTTATCATGATTTTTGTAAAGAGATCATCTTGGATTGTCTTGTTAAATATCGATGTAATAAATATGGTAATACATTAGAAGATAAAAGGTTTCATTGTTTATCCGACACACATTATGCACTTGTATTTGCATTAGATTCCCACCAAACTCCATGGTGAGGTTAAAGTCCTAATTAGTAGGAGGAAGTGAGCTATTTACCTTCATGAGTACCCCTCCACATAGGTATAGCAATAACTTTTGGGGTGTTAATTACCTATGTTTCTTATGAGTAACCCTCCCCAAATACATCTACTAGATTGAACCCATTCCGCCAAGCCTAGAATAGGCCTAGGATCGGGGTGCCTCAATTGTCCTTACTAGATGAAAGAGTGATTTGGATACCAATTTAGATGTTAACTCAAATCCATATAATTAACCCTATGAGCTAAACCATGTCAAGCCATACTGAAATACTACTAGAATGACCTCGAGAATAAAGACACTCAGGGAAACAACTGTAATTTTTACTTTCGCATATCATAGTTACATAGGCAACAGTAAATGTACCTTTTCACCCACATGTTGGTGTCAGGACATGACGTTATGCTGTCTAATCGATGGCTAACCTTAGTTAATAAGTGAGTGATGGCAAACGAAATTCGTTACTTACAAAGCACCATGTCACCCTAAAGAAAGTCATATTTAACTCAAAAAAGCTATTATGCTATTAATACATGTCAAATACTAAGCAATGGCATACGTAAACCATCATGTGGGTTGTCTGTTTATCTCTAAAGGCACCTATCACCTTGATATAGGTAATTTTTACCCAAACACGTCATTATACTAACCATGGATATTTACCTTGTCTTGATACTCATAATTGTCATGTTCACCCTTGGTCATCATAATACTTATTTTTGGGGTATTTTTTGTGATTTATTTTAGTTCTTCCATTCTTTATTTTTATATGTATTATTTTTTATTGTCACTAACCTGTTCCCCTTTTGTTCTTAATTGTTACATGCATCATACATCATGCATATAATCATCATTATTGGACAATTAGTTATTGGTTCAATGTTCAGCAAAATGTATCTTTCATGGAGCAATAGTTTGTTCTTATCCTCAAGTCTCTTAAAGAAGTCAAAGCATGGTCAAATGGTCGACAATGCAAAGACGTAGGTGTTCTTAAGCCTGATTATGTCTCAGAGACACATGAGAAAGTCAAGACAGTGTGCCATTAAAATGATTAGCATGATGTGAAGCACATATTGGATAGTTAGGACAATAATGAGAAGCAGTCATTCATGAAAAGATACTAGGACATTACCCTATTACTTCAGGTCTGGTTGGACTTTGACCTATTGTGAGTGGTATTATAGTTTAAGAATCCAACATAACGATGCTTCATCATTAATCAAGATGATTTGACTCCCACCATCGATGAATACACTGCATTGCTCAACATTAAGATGGCTAAGTCTGATAGGATATATTGTAAAATGCTACAACGTCTAACTTTCATAAAAATACTAGTTTAAATCTTCAGAGCTACGAAATCTTGGATCATTGGCCATGTTAAGATAAAAGAGAATACTAAATGCATTTCTTGGTCTAGTCTAAAGGAAACAATGTCAAATATCATTTATCTAAAAAAATTCAGGATAATTTTGCTTTGGAGATATACGGGTTGTTCATATTACTGAATTCCTACTTGTGTTATAATATTAATGCTACATCTGCCATCATTGCCGAGGCCATTCAAGCCTTTAACTTTTACAAGAAAAGTGGGATAGGTAGATTCATTGAATATGCCCTACTTTTCCATATTGGCTCGTCGGCTACTTTCACGTTAAAGAAAAAAGGACGATGCATAATTTCTTTTCTAACTCTAGCTTTCTCCTTAAAAAAGAATGGCCCTAACATAGTTCCAAGGAAGTGGGTCAAAAAATTTTAGAATCTCAAAAAAGAGAAAGTTACATGGAGGGCTCTATGGATGTCCTTCTAGTCAATCATATATAAGTGCGAAAACTATACTTGCATGCCACTTTTAAGGTTATGAGGAAGCACAAGCTATGTACCTCTCCTAGTTTTATAATAGTCCCAATATTAGTAATTCATAATGTACTTTGAAAACCTTAAGTACTAGGACTTCAAATATAGAAAAGCCTATTATGAATCTAAAGTCTAGTTAGTTTCCCATGCTTAGAGAAAGGTCCACTACATGGAAAAATATTGTAAAAAAGTGTTGTGACTCCAAGGTATAGGGAATGGAGGGCCTACTACATCAACAACACTTTGCCATTGCCCAATATTGGGACATTGCTGGTAAGTCCTAGTAGGTGAGCCTCCTTCTAAAGTCGAACTACTTAGATAGGAATTTAAATAGGAGAAAGCTATCTTTGCTAGAAAAATTACTCGGTTGAAGGAGGAAAAACGTCAGTTAGAGATAAACATCTACCTTTGGGACGGTAAGATGAATTGAGTGGATAAAAAGAAAGATTGTTTTAAGGGGGATCTCGAAAATTTGACTGAGGACTGTGTTAAGCTTCGAAAAAGGAGTAAGTCCTAGAGCATTGACTAGTCATCAGTCAAATAGGAAATAAAGTTTGCAGTCCTTAACAAAGAACTGAATCAGTGGAAAGAAAAAGCCCGAGTCTATAGGGAAAAGCTAATAAGGGCCTCTGCCTTCACATCAATTTACCAAAAAAGAAATAGATAACTTGAAGCTCAAATGCAATACTAGAAAGTCAGTAGGGTTAAGAATGAAACCCTAACACTCAAGATTCAAGATCTGAAGCATTCTCTCTAAGCTTACCAAGACCATATCACTAAGTTTGTGAGAGCCTCTGAACAATGACAATGAGAAGGCAGGCAATGATTAATCAAGCATGCCTAAATTATTAAGAGTGACATTGTCACCTCACCAAGCAAATTCAGACAACCTAGTTAGAGGCAGATGATATGATCGAGGTGTCTCGATCTTTGAGGCGAGATGCCATACATAATAAGACCACAGTAATTGTTAAGTTTCTTAGAACACATAATTAAACAACATAATCGTGTCAGATATTTTCAGATGTACTCATGTCAAAACATTATTTATTGCTTTATGAAATATGTTATTGGTGAAGCTAATTTATAAGCCAATTGTCTCTATTGCATTTCGCATATTAATTCCATTCTCACATTATCTTATTTATGCATCTATATCAGTAATCAATTATTTTAATGACTCTATACTCATCATCATCTTATAATCAGTAATCATTAACAAACACATTTAAAGTAAAAATTCTAATATGGGAATGGTCCTAAAATTGCAAGGGATTTTGAATTAGGCAAGAAACAGAAACCAAATATTGCACACTTTTACAACACCTGCCATTATAAATAGATCATGGAAAAAGATAACCAATAATGCATTGAGCAACTTAAGTTGAAGTACAAAGAATCACAAGACCAAATGCTTCCTGGACAAGATGAAATGTAAGCTCAAATCATAAAGCTTATGCAATTAATTACAACTTCCACAAAAGAAAAAGGATAGGCTAGTATTATGGATACTGAAAAGAGCTGACTAATCTAAAAAAATCACCCTACAAGTAGTACTAAACCTACCCAAGAAGAAACTCGTAAAAAACAATAGCATAACACGACACTTACCATGTTGGTTCCACCGGTAATATATTTAAACACTATAGTGACTAATTGATTTGCCTTCGATTTTCATAGAGCAAATATGGCAGTTTCTTCAATCAATCCTATAGCCCTCGATCAAGATAAGCTGAAAAAGATAAATGGTCAAAAGCTTTCAACGTTTACTGATGAAATTAACAAATATCAACTTTTAGAGAAACGTCTCTAAGCCATTAAGGGGAGCGACTAGTTTAGAGTCATTGATTCAGAATCCTTATTTTTGGCATCTAACCTTGTCATTTCTCCAAAGTTTAAGGCACTAGTGTTTAAAATGTTTAATGAAACTATTGATCCTATAATGCATATTCAGATATACCTCTAAGAGATGGCAGGTTAAGGAAAAGATGAGAAACTCCTTATCCACTATTTTCAGCACACTCTTATTAGGGTAACCACCTGATGGTACATCAAGCTTGATAATGTTAAAATTTAGTCATGAGTCGACTTGGATGGGTTTTCTTGAACTAGTACCAGCATGTGTCAGATTGAGCCTCTAATCGTTTTTCTCTTATAAACCAAGAGAAGAAGCCCACTGAAAGCTTTAGGTAATATGTTTAAAGGTGAAAAGAAAAGGCAGCTTTTGTCTAACCTTCTCTAACTAAGAAAGAGATGACCATGACATTTACCAACATTTTATGTGCCCCATACTACAAAACACTAGTAAGAAAGGCCAATAAAAAGTTTATCAATTTGGTTTAATCTGGTGATATAATTGATGTAATAATTAAGGGTGGAAGGAGGTCTATGATAAGTAATCTGAATCGGTTAAGAGGTTACTACTATTAAGAAGAAAGAAAATGAGGCGAATGCCATAAGTTACACTAACCTATCCTAACCAAACCAGTATCAAATGCCTAATCCTTACTACTGGAGTATGCCTTCCTTTGACCCGATCATGATACCTCCTTTACTAGTTTATGTCGCAACCTATAACCCATCTTTTACTGTCTTGCCAAATCCACCATGAAGCAGCTAACTGTAAGCCAACCAAACTAACAATTATCCTATTAACAATGCACCAAATAATTAGGGTGTAAACCAGGAAAGACAACAATTTAACCTTATCCTCATCTCCTATAAAGAGCTTTATCAAGGCTTTATTCCAAGGGCATCTAGTCATTTTTACGTATGTCCTAAAAAAGAAACCCCTATACTTTTAGTGGTATAACCTCAATGCTCATTACGACTATCATGCCAGAATAGTAGGGTATAATACCTAGAACTGCACTTCTTTTAGGCAAGGGTACAAAGCCTCATTGATTCTAGTTTTTGCAATTTAGAACAAATTAGGTTGAATGTCACTGTAAACCCTTCACCAAACCATGTCAAGCTAGTTGTGAACATGATTGGTGTCAGAGACGATTACGAGGTCAAGAAGAGCATTAAAGAAGTTAGCACGCTAATGAGTTTAGTTTGACAAATATCGATTCACGCAAAAATGCTTAATGCAGTTGAAAGATCAAAAGAAGAACTTGATGATTTCTATGACTTCCACACTATTCATGGCCATACTCTCTAAACATGCAAAGAATTTCATGCGATAGCCTAAAAAAATCAATAATCAAATCGTACAATGAGTTTTTGATGCTTATGCCGAGGCTGTTCATAGAGACACATACACCGTTCCCCTACAAAAGTGACAAAGCTGTTCCCTAAAAATATGACGGTCGAGCCACAATGATCGGATAGTGCACTCAATTAATTGTTGCTGCTGATTTATCAGGGATTAACCATTTAACCTATAATGGTAGAGGTTGTGCTCCCCCTACTTGAGAGAATCAAAAGATTGATGCCACTTCAATTTTTTGACATTCCTCAGGTTGAGACAAAAGACTTAGAATCTGAAAAGATTAAAAAAGTAGTGAATGAGAAAAAAGCCATTGAGTTTTTAAAATTTATCAAGCACAGTGAATACATCATTATCGATCAGTTAAGCAAACAATCGACTAAGATCTCTACACTGTCCTTACTCTTCAACTCAGAAGTTCATCAAACTACACTATTAAAAGTGTTGAACGATATGCCATCAGATATTTCAGTAGGTAAATTAGACCACCTAGTGAACAACATCACCACTAATAATTAGTTCAACTTGATGTGAAAACTGCATTCCTCCATGATTCCTTTGATAAGGAAATCTACATGACCCAACTAGATGGGTTCAAAGTTTCTGGTCCAAAAGATTAGGCATGTAAGTTGAATAGGTCACTGTATGTGTAAAACAATTACTATAACATTGATACACATAATTGGATAATTTTACGATAATGCAAAAGTGCATGCATAGTCAATTTAATCACTGTGTCTACTCTTATAAACTCCAAGATGGTACTTTTGTCTACTTGCTTTTATATGTAGATGATCTGCTAATTGCATCTAAAAACAAAGTGGAGATCTACAAACTGAATGCTCAAATGAGTTTAGAGTTTATGATGAAGAACCTTGGAAAATCTAAGAAAATTCTTAGGATATATATCAAAAGAGATAGAACAAAAGGTATAGTCAGCTTAACTTAGAATTAATATCTAAAAAAAGTACTTCAAAAATTTAGCATTGATGATAAAACTAAATTTATAAGTACTCTGTTGGTGCTACATTTTCAAACTCAATGCATTGATATCACCAAGTACAGATGATAAAAGAAGCAGATAGATTATGTTCCCTGTGTAAATGCAATTGGAGCCTTGATATATGCAATGATGTTACTGGACCTGATATCTTATAAGTCGTAAGTATGATGAGTCTTTACATGTACAATCATGGAAAAGGTCATTAGAAATCTGTGAATGGATTTTACAATATGTTCATGGTACTATAGATACTAGTTTAAAGTTTGAGAAAGATAAAACTATTCGTAAGCATTAATCAGATATGTGGATTTAGACTATTCAGGTGATCTTGACAAGTGGTGATCTATTACAAGTAATGTGTTCATTATGGCAGGAGGACCAATAAGTTAGGGATCAACATCATAGCCCACTATGGCCATGTTTATTACTGAGGCGGAATATATGGTAGTGACAGAAGTAATGAAAGAAACATTATGCATGAAAAATTTGGTAAGCAGTTTAGCTTGCAACAGGATTTATTTGACCAAAAATTAGATGTATCATTAAAAGACTAAACACTTTAACAACAGATATCACTTTATTCGTGATCATGTTAAACAAGGTGATACTGTGGTTAGTAAGGTTGCCTCTGAGGAAAATCCTACAAGCATGTTGGCAAAGATTATCCATACTTACAACAAGCATTGCTTGGAGTTGGTTGGTATCTGCAATTGATGAATGCCCTAAAAAGCGTAAGGAAGAGGTGATCTAGTTTTGAGAAATTTAGTATAATCCTTTGGCTTGGGACAAGCTGAGATGGAGATTTGTAAGAAATGGCTTAAAATTAAAGCACCCACTGTAAATATTAGTTGAGAACTGCCGCTTCCATCATGTCAAAACTTTGGCATCGAAAGTTGCCATGTTTGGCAAGCTTTTAGTGCTAAAGTCTAGCCATCATTTAATGGCTATCGACATTTTTAAATTTGCCTTAAATGCAAGGCCCTTCCTAAGCATAGTATAAATAGGTGTTTAGGCCTTGGCAAAGCATGCAAAAAATGAGTGAAGAGAATAGCAAGTCAAGAATTTAGTAAGAGTAAACTTCATGTAGTAACTCCTAGGTATTTTGGCGAGTGAAGTTGTAAGTTTTTGGGTGCGTTTTGATTGTCAAAACACTTGTAATCTTCTCTTTGTTTGTTATAGCAAAATTTCTTGTCGCCTTTTCCTATGGATGTAGGCAAACTTGTCGAACCATGTAAATTTCTATGTTCTTTTTTTAATATCTGTTTCCTTTAAACTCTTGGGTAATTCCACACAACAAATGGCAACTATGAGAAAACCTAACACATTTATACACATCTAATACAATGCATATTCTTTTTCTTTTTGAAAAAGAAATTTAATATATAGTTATTTGAATTAAATGTCTTTATCTTAGGGGATTGATTGATGTTTATTTATTTTTGTTTGTTTTGAAAGCACGCTTAGAAATTTAAGGATGATATTAACTCGAATTGAATCAAAATAAATTAAATTTTTAGGAATGTCTTTCTTTAGGTTTTACATTTTTTTTCGTAGTTAGTTCATAATTTGCATCGTATTCTTTCAAATTTAGTGTTTTTTTTTTGGCATATCTTTTTTCTAAAAGCTACATGACATTAAAAATTGCAATCTATTATTTTAATTTTTTTATTCAAATGAAATTCTTATTATAGATTTAATTGTCTTCGCAAATTAATTACATATTTATCATTGAAATATTTTAAATGAGCTTTTTTTTTTTTATAATCTTTGCAGCTGACATATTTATCATTAAAATAATTTTAAATATATTTTAAAATAAAATTTTAATTTTTTTCTCAGCCAATCGATTGAAATTTATTCATGAGCCACATTGTAGAAGTTGACATTATTCAATCACCTTAGAGTTATGGTGATGATGGCAAAATTAGAGAAATAGCTAGTTGGCTACCATCAAACCGAAAGGTGAATCTATTTTAGTAGCACATGTGATTATATATTTGCTCATGTAACCAAGAGTCAGTTTAAGAAGCTGAAAGGGGTGTTGGCTCACTAAGTTAATGAAAACCCAATTAAAAATAGCTTTACGTAACTTAAAAAGATTTAAGGTAAAACATTAATTTGGCCCTTACAATTTTTTTTTTTTAAATTTTGGCCACCTTTTATAAAATTTATAAATTAATATTATTAAATAAAGTTGTCAATTTTAAATCTTTTCATTATTAATTTGATTTTCTATAATTCATTGCTAATTTTGCAATTTGGATTTTATAGCCACCAAGCCGCCGGCAGGCCAAATATTTGGAATTGCTGAAACCAAGGACACCATAATTTGGTCAAGTAATTAGAAATTTACAGTGTATTTGGTTCACTGTAGTAAGAAATCTATTACAGTCGTATTCTAATATGTTATGGTAATGCGGCTATTTGATTCACAAAAAGGCTATTCTGAATCAAATAGCCTATTAAGGTCTTATTTGGAGAAATAACTGAATAGCTATTCAGAACCTCCTACTAAATAGCTATTTCAACTTTAGGCGGAATAATAAATTACATTATGAGATTCGAATCTCTTATAAAGGGGATTCGAATCCTATACTAGGTTATTCTACTAAACCAAACTACTGTATATAGTTATTTCATTCTATTCATGCTCTATTCAATTTTTGCAGAATAGCTATCCCATTAGAAACTCTATTCTGTTCTCACAGAATAGCTATCTCATTACAGCTCTATTTTATTTCAATGAACCAAACGTAATGTTAAGGCTAATGAACTCCTAAATTGCTGATTATATTAGCCTTATGGTGCTTTCGGATTTATGATTATGAGTCTGATGGCAAATGCAAGAGATCAATAAATTTTCTAATTTTTGGGGTTTTTTTATCTTTTGCTCAAATATCCCCCCCCCCCACCAAAAAAAAAACCTTGTATAAGATGTAGAGTTCTATTATTTTTTCAAAGAGTGAATATTATAGGATTTAATAGGAGCAAATCGAATTTTGGCTAAATCAGCCCCATTGGCTTGGTTGATCATTGATGCAAAGGAAAATGATCTTCTGTATTATTTTGAGTTACGGATGCTATATGGATTTTCACTCATCTTCTTCGTTGATAATGAAGCCTTGCAAATCAGTCCCCATTTGGTGTATTAAAGCTCAATGTCGATGGTTGCAAGGAATAAGGTGGGAATCATAGTTTATTATATTATTCAGATTTAGAGTGAGTGATCGATATTGGTATATATAATTTATTATAAGCTTTTTTATATATTTGAAAGATTATAATCTCATACTTATTTTTAAATATGTGCCAATTATTATGTCGTACAGAATTTTTTTAAAAAAATTAAAGAATTTAAATAACATAAATTATAAGCA
>JAQSVH010222972.1:0-10751 GCA_029448705.1 Adansonia digitata
AAGCACTCAAAAATGTGTTCTTAATACATATTTTTATATAAAACATTTTTTAGATAAGTTTTACATGTTTTAAAGTCGTGAAAAACCTTTTAAAATTGATTTTCATATGAATTTCTCGATACACTATGTGTATGTATTGATACAATACTTAGCAATAGCTAAATAACCTTAAAATGCATAAATTACTATTCATGTATCAAGACAGATCATTTTGTACTGATACAAGACTGTTCATGTATCGAGAAAGATTTTTCTGTATCGATACAAGATTGTTTAATGATTAGATTTTGGACCAATTAACACAATGTATCGATACCCATTCTATTGTATCGATATAGAGGCATGAGGAACAACGGGAAATAACATTTTGAAGGCTCTAACAGCTATATTCCTTCAGCAAATGTTCCCAACGGTTATAAATATGATCAAGGGTATAATAAGCCACTCCAACACCTTCAACAAGAAGAAGAACTAAAAGAATTGTGCTTAAAGTTAAAATTTTCATCCTTTCCATCATTTTCACTAAGTAGTTCATCTTTGTATAGGATTAATTCTTTCTATTTTTGTACTCTTCATTTTGTATCTTTAGATACACATTTCCTTTGAGCCAAAATTCTTATAAACACCTAACCTTTAGAGGTTTTATTTGTTTACACTCAAATCCTTGTAAAAAGGGGAGGTTACAACTTAGCCATTGAAAAGTATAGAAGGTTTCTACTTAGCCTTCAAAAGTAGTGAGAGACGGTTCTATCTTAGCCACAAAAGATAGGGAGTAGAGCTTTCTATCTTAGGCTTAAAAGATAGAGAGTGTAAAGGTTAACCTTGTCCTTAAAAGGTACACAATTCAAGTTAGTGAATTATGGAAATCCAAGGCAAGTGAAGCCAAGGTAGAGGACATAAGCAATTGAGGTTGAACCTCTCTAAATCATTGAGTTTGTTTCTCTTTCTCTTGTCTTTAGTTGTTTATTCACTAACTTGCACTCCAAAATTTATTGTTTAGATTTCTCAGTTTTAGTTTTATTTATCATAGTTTTAGTTTACAAAAATTTTGAGAAATCAATTCACCCCCTCTTGATTTCGTTCACCACTAAAAGATCTAACAAAAAAGAATTTTGATTAAAAGTTTTATGTATATAATGTAATCACGATCTTGTTTGGATATCAATTGTTGGAAAAATTGATTAGATATGGAGCGAAAGTTTTTAAAAATTTTAATCCAATCATACCAAATCATGTTGTTACATACAATAAAACCATTTTAATCAATTACTTAAGTTGTAGATATAAAGATATCATCAAGAATTCCTTGATCAATTGAAAGTTTCAACCAATTAGCCTTCTCCACTATTCTCCAATTCCCGGATGGTAGAGTGTGTAGGCACTCTTTGTCTCGATTAACTCTAGATTTGTACGGCTTGATTCTCCTTAATGACCACCTTGTGCCACCAAGCTTAGAATCACAGGATATTGTGATTAGAAACTCCAAGTGTAGAAAAATCCCTAGGCAAAAGCCTTTTATCTAATCAGGTAACAAGTAGCCCTAATTGTAATATTTAGTTAAATAATTATTTTTTTTAATTCCATAAAACCCATATGTGGTGTTAATCCTACTATGGATGCCCATTATAATTTGGCCCAAACCCTAGTGTCCATAAACAAATTTTGGCCCAAATTTATTTTATAAAATTTAGCCCGTTTAATCTGAATACTAATTAATTATGATTAAATTGTTAATTTTATTTAGTCTAATAATTTTTCATAACTCTGATTCTAATTCAAAGTAAAATAATGGTAATTTTATTCAAATAGAATAATTATGTACTAATTATTAAAATAAAATTAACTACAATAAAATAAATAATTATATTCTAAATTAAAAATAAATAAATAAAATAATTTTTTAAATTTATTTATAATATTATCCATATTTAATTTATAAATAAATATTTAAATAAGTCTTAATAAATATTAAATTAATTATATAAATAATTTATTTCCCATATCTATTTAATTTAAATTAATTTTTGTATTTATCAAAGGATAAATATAATTAATTTAAATTACTAATTCTTGTCTAAATAAATATTTAATCAAATTAAATATATATTCTAAATAAATAATACCAAAAAAGCACTTTCATTTATTTACTGAAGGAAATGCCCATGCTTTTTAAGTGAATGAGTCTGGCATACCACTTCACTATATTGAAAATCTTTTGTCTACAAATATTCTGGTCAATAACCAACTATTAATGAATTATATTGAGCTAATGAAGGGACCAATTAGGCAAATATAATTAGGCTTTAATAATCATGTATTAATTATTCTATCTTGAATAATTAATCACTTAATTATTAATCTTAGAATTATACCAATAAAGACCTGAGACAACACCCCCACTTATATACCTTACATAAGATTGCATGAAAAGGCTGTCTCCATAAAGCCTTCTTCACCTACCTAACACAGGATCGCGTGAAGGGCAGCCTTTCTTACCTACCTAACATGGGATCGTATGTGGAGGACATTTATTTTAAAACCTAGCATAAGATTATTTAAAGAGATTATCCTTCTTCATTTACCTTACATGGGATTACATGGAAAGGCAATTTTCTTAAAGCCTTCTTCACCTACCTAACATAAGATCGCATGGAAAGGGTCACCTTTTTCACCTACCTAACACAAGATCACATGAGAAGGCCATTTTTTAAAACCTTCTTCACCTATCTAACATAGGATCATGTGAAGAGGTTAGCCTTCTTTATCTACCCTACTTAGGATCAAATGAAAAGGGCATTTTACTTAAAACTCCCTTTATTAGATTGAACGAAGAGGGTATTTTATCAAAACTTTACCTATTTTACACAAGACTGAATGAAAAGGGCATTCATATACACCCCATTTTGTTTAAGCCATCATTAGAGGCATTAAAGTCATTATTTTAAGCATTTTTTAAATTCTATAGACAAGCACGAGTCAATTTCCCATCATTTTTAACCAAAGCAAGGTAATTTAGAGAGCTAAAGGCACATACTAGTCATATTGGTGTGCAGGTATCAAAACGAAGCTCTCACATCGCTAAAAGTTTAAACTTTCACATGTCGTATCGATAAAAGAGGGTTTTGGTATCAATACCTAAGGTGTGGTGTCGATACTTAATGTGTTTGTATCAGTTTTGGCCTTAGAAGTAGCTAAAATTGTGATTTTTGGCAAAATGTATCAATGCACAAGCAAGAGTATGGATACAAATCCATAAAGTATTGATACATATCTCTAGGTCTTAAGATTGGAAACAACTTTTTTGCTTTTGTTATCGATACTTTATTGTGTAGATACTTACAGGTAAAACTTGCCTTATGTATTGATACAAAATGTTTTGTATCAATACACCAAGGTATTTTTGCCTAGTTTAAACCATTTTTTAGCCTTTGAAAATCTGATTCAAACACATTTCTTGCACCAAAAATAATCATAATCCATACCAAGCCTTAGCTATGGGCTTGTGATTAGATTCAAACAAATTTTTAAAACCCAAATAGCCAATGACAAAGGATATTTTCATGAAATATATGGTTTGTCAAAAGACATGCTTGGCTTTTCTTTAGTTGCAGACTATTATAGCCCTTCTACACAATTACTCTCTATGGCAAAACCAATGGAAATAAGAGCAGTTGAGCATAGTACCTGGAGTTGTCCCCTAGTATATGAAGGAAAATCCCACAATGCCTTTACTTTTGGCTCAAAAGTATTGGTTGACCTCATTCCATATAAAAGAGCCAATTTTGGCTCAACAGAAGGAAAGAGCAACCTATAAACATTTTCATTTTTTTTAGCCATCTTTAGAAAAAACCTTCAACAATCTTCAAACCCAAAAACACTATTTCATTGACCTATACCCTCAGCTAAAACCTTTATTCCTATAAATCCTCTAATCCCTTACCAAAAAACTTCCAAAAACTTAACCTTTCACACACTTTCATCCTTAAAACTCCTTTCCATAAATATTATAACCAAAAGGCTTCTTTTTTTATCCTCTTCTAGCTAAATAATAGCAAATAAAGGGAAAAAACTGAGTTTCAAGTTGCTACTCCAAGTAAAGAGGAAAGTTCAAGGCTTTTGGTATATTTTCTCTACCTTGCTCCCATATATTTTTTGTTTTTATCATTTGAATCATTTTAGTGAGCTATTCATGATGCCATGATCATTTTAGGATTCTCATGCATTGTTGTGGCCTTGGTTGTGGTAGTTTTAGGGCCTTGATTATCCTTTTGATGCCTTAACATTGCTTGGATAACCAAATATGCCATGTTCTACCTTTATCACCAAAAATAGACCCTATCCCTGCATTTTTGACATATTTTATCCACCATCACATAACTAACACATGCTTGAATCTACACTCTAACATGTTTTTGAACATATTCATGCATTTCCTTGTATTTTAATGAATTTCATGGCATAAAAATGCTATCTCGAGAATTTCAGCATGTTTTTCTTTGCTTAAAGATGGTCATATCATTTTCCATAACATGATCTTTGGTGTCATCTCCATGCATCTTATTTGGCATCTCTTTGTATTTTTTGTCACCTTTTTTATGTTAAATTGTCATCTCTTGTTTGTTTCAATGTGTTGTTTATGTTCATTACCATATTTGTTATATTTTGTTCATGACATTTATGTCTAAAATGCATTCTTGTTTGTAGCAAAAACCTGATTTCAAAACAAAAAAAATCTCCAAGTTAAGTAACCTCTAATAGATGGAGACTAGCATGAATTTAATGTTTTCAAAAAATCGGTCTTCCAATCTCAGAGACAAATCAAACATTTCAGGTTTGGATTCATGATGAAATAAGTTCCTTTTTTTTAACCAAAAAATTAACCCTATTGGTTGATAAAAGAAATATTAAGCCTTGACCTTGAGCTTAACACATTCATTTGTGGCATGGTTAATGAGTTGTTTCATCGTCCCAAACTACTCCCCGATTGTGAAATGAACTCGTGAGTTCCATTCACTCTTTTCTCTATGTTATAGACATTTGAATGTCCATGGCTCAAGTTTAACCCCAAGAAACCCAAAAAACCAAATAATCCTCGATTTTGCTCTAATAGTGACATAGTCTAAATTAGAAAATTATTTTGAACCATAAATGATATTTCTATAATTTTTTTATTTTTCCATAGGAGGCATAAAATTGCCTTTCCAAAGATGTTTCATCTGCCCTCAGAACATTCTAGATGAGGAAATTATGATTTTTCGAACCTTAACTATCCAAAACCACTAAGACTAGTGAACTGAATTTTGTTCAATAGCAAACGATTTTTCAAATTACTTAAATATTTTTCCCCAAAAGTTTGCTAAGTTCACTTTCTGAAAAGGTATTATTTGTGACCTAACAATTCCTATTGAGTCCAAGATAATTTGTCAAAGTTTATTACACTGTTTCCCTACACATGCTGCTATAGTTGAAAGAAGTCTAACTTCAAAAATTAATTCCGCCTAAAAAATGATTTTCTAAGATTTTTGGAATATTTGTATATCAATCCTTGTTGAGTTACTTTTCAATGGGGTCCCACCTACCCTCTGAAGCCTTTGGATAAACTCAAAATAAATTTAAAAAGGGAGACAACATAAAACTATCCCATGTTTTTTAGAATTAAAATTAACCTAGTATCCTAAATCGCCATCATCAAGACACTTAAACTTTTTGAAAGGCATCTGACTAGTTCCCCTAAAACGTAAGCCTTTCAGGCTTGGATCAAGGCTTAAGACAAAAATATATTTTATTCAAATCTTTGATTTCCCATTTTAAAAATATTTTTTTCCTTTTCCTTTAAATCATCAAAATTTTTCATTCATGGGCATACTCTAACCCCATCACTCCAAGGGGATACTCTAACCTTCTTTTCCACTGAAAAACTTGGATTTTCTTTCTCAGATTTGTTCAACATTCCCAATCATTTTCATAAAATATCAAATTTTTTATCTTTGGGGGTACTCTAACCCTACCTTTTTAAGGGGATACTCCAACACTGCTTTTACCTCAAAATTGAAAAGTTTTCTCCCTTTCGGATATCCCAAATTATTTCAATTAAAACCTTTTTCCATCCCTAAATCACAATCGAGTCCAAACATGTCCAAAAATTGTCATTCTAGTTATTCTTCAATGATCAAAGACAATTATGAGATACATTTTGATCATCCCTGTTTTGTATGTTCTTTTGTTTATGATATTTAAAATTATTATATTCCTTTTTGTACTACTAACATGTTTCCTCTTTGTTGTAACCATCATGTATTCATATTTAAAATTTGTTTCCAAAGAATTTTATAAGAGAACATTCTGTGTCAGTATCTCTCTAGTGCCTAACACAGAATATTCAAATTTTCAAAATTTAATCAGAAAATTATTTTCACTAAAAACCCCTATGTTCCCCATAACTTCATGGTGCATAGATGTATAAATTTTCTTTCAAAACTTGGATCTATAATTTTCACAAAAATTCATGCATAAAAAAGGATTATATCTAAATAATGACCAAATGAAATCGATTAAATTAAAACCAAATTGAGATATATTAGAGGGTATCGATTTTGAGCGTCATGGCGGTGTTAATCCTTTCGCACGCGTTACCAACTCCTATGCCTAACCAACAAATCATCGACCTTGTAGACCTTGAAATTAATATTTCAAGTTTTGTAACTCAAAAATTGCTTTCAATAGGCATCTGATCATGCTTAGCCCAAAATGATCAGTTGTTATTCTAAATTTATATTTAGTTTATGGTAACTTTCTAAGATTAGTTGGATGAGCGATTCGTCTAATAGTCTTTTTCCCCTTCATATCATCATGGTTAATCCAAATCTTGACCAAGGGATAATTTAAAGGCTCTAACCAAAGACCATATATCTTTTAAGTTGCATGCGCTCGCTTCAAATCATCCGAAGTTAAAAGTAAAAGGGGTACATGGTGACAGTTTGGTGACTTCTCTAGGCACCATTTAGAGAGTGAAGCCTACAACTAATTATATTTTTTTGAATGCCATAATTACTTGGTTATAATCCCCTTTCACCTTTGTTTATTAACTTGTTATCTTTCATGGTTTTTGCCCTATGATTGTTAGAGACTATTTCATACTTGAATAAATATCGACTCAAATAAGTATGGTAATATGGGAGTAAAACAGAAAGTTTGGCTATTTCCTTGACACACATTGTGCACTTGCATGTGCATTAGATTCCCACCAAACATTGTGGTAAGAAAAAAGTGAACCATTTGCCTTCATGAGTATCTCTCTATATAGGCATGGCAAGACCTTCCGAGACGTAAGTTACCTATGTCTTTTGTGAGTACCCCTTCATATTTACATAGGGAAATACATCCATTAGATCAAAGCCATTTTGACAAACCCACAATTAACTTAAGATCAGGGTGCCTCAGTTATCATTACTAGACAAAAGAGCTATTTGGAGACTAATTGAGGCATCCACTTAAACCCATATAATGAACCTTATGATCCAAACCATGCCAAACCATAATGAAATGTTGCTAGAATAACTCAAAGAATAAGGTCACTCAGGAAAACACTTCTTACCCTTTAATCCTATACATCATGTTATGCAAGTGATAATAGACATTGTTGCATTTTTTATTTTATTGCATGATCATTTTTATGGTATGTTGTTATGTTCCATTGCTAACCCTCTTTAATAAGTGGGTGATAATAAACAAATCGTGTCACCCATAACACCTCATGTCATATTACAAAAAGTCATATCTAACCAAAGTAAGCCACATGCTATCTAAATAATGGCTTAGCATATACCTACCACATGCGATGACTAATGAACGTCACCATTTCATTAGTCAGTCTTGTCCATACAAGGTATGGTGACACTTTGCTAAAGGTAATTTTAACACAGGCATATCGCTATGTTGTCAATTGGGAAATTCATCCCTAGGCAAATATCGCTTATTGTCGGGCAATTTTTGTTGCTATTTTTATATATACCCTTATTTTTATGATTATTATTTCATGTAGCCACTAACTTATTTCTTTTTTTCTTTCTATGCTTGATGCATGCATCATTTCATCATAATCATCATCATTATGGGACAATTGGCCAATGGTTTACTATTCATCAAGAGGTGTCTATCATAGAGCAATAGTCCAGTTCAAATTTGAAGCCTTCTAAGGAAGTCCGAGCATGGTCAGAGTGCTAGAAACATAAAGATGGGATTTTCTCAAACCCCGGGTATGTTTTAACAACGCATAAAAGGGTTAAGATAGGGTACTGTCAGAATGATTGGTAAGATCTGAAGTATGTATAGACCAATTAGGATAATATTAAGAATTATTCATGAAAAGATACGGAGACATAGCCCTCTTACTCCAAGTTTGTTTGGATGTTAGTTTGCTCGAAGCAACATCGTAATTTGGAACCTAGCATATTGATGTTTCACTTTTAATCATGAAGATTTGGTCCCCCCACAGTTGACTAATACACTATGTTACTTAATATTGAGAGGGCTAAGATTGATAGAATATGTTGTAAGGCTTTACATCCTGTAACTTTCAGGAAAAGATTAGCTTAGATCAACAGAGTCTTGGATCAAAGATCATATCAAGATGAAAGGGAACAATGAGTGCATTTCAGGGGTCAATTTGAAAGAAGTAATGTCGAGTACCGTTGATATCTAAAAAGTTAAAGATATCTATGCTTTGGTAATATATGGTCTGGTAATATTTTTAAAAACAATAAGCTATGTTGAAGCTACGATAGCAGATCTATTTTCTTGATTATGCTGTAATATTCATCTTGCACTGACTATCATTGTTGAAACTATTTTAGCTCTCAATTTTTGTAAGAAAATGGGTACAAGTTGTTTCATCATATGCATGCCACTTCTCCACGTTTGGCTTATTAATCACTTTTATCTTGAGGAAAAAAGGATACGTATAACTTCTTGCCAAACTTAACCTTATCTCCAAGGTCCTTGAGAAGGAATGGCCCAAGGCAAGTTTGAGGAGAAATAGGTCCAAAAATTCCAAAACTTTAGTGGAGAAAAAGTGACATGGAAGGCTTTTTGGTTTTCAACACAAAAATCATAAAACAATGCAAAGATTATAGTTGTGTGCCACTCTTGGGATTGTGGGGAAACACAATTATGTACCCATCCTAGTCTATGACAATTTTAGTGTTGACAATTTATTCCTTTTACCCAAGACCTTAAGCAGTGGGATTTTAGTTATGGTGTGCTTGAATTCAAGTCAAAAGTTTAGCTAGCTTTCCATGCTTAAAGATTAACACATTGCACGGAGAGGTATTAGAGAGGAAGTAGTATGACCTTGAGATATGATGAGTGAAAGATCCATCACATCAATGAATCCTTACCTTATGTTGGAACATCACAAGTATCAGTTGATGAATTTCCCTCTGAGATCAAATTGCTCAAGCATGAATTTGAATAAGAAAAGCCAACCTTTGCTAAGGAAATCACTTAAAGGAAGAAAAGAGTCAATTGGAAATGGAATTTTATCTTCGAGATGTCGAGATAAATAGGGTTGTCAAAAAGAAAACCATTTCAAGGAAGATCTCAAAAATTTAAGGAAAGACTATGTGGCCCTTAGCAAAGCAAGCAAGTCTCAATGCTTGAGAAGCAAAAATTGCTACACTTGAAAAGGAACTACATTAATATATAGAAAAAGCTAGGGGCAAGAAGAAGAAGCTTGTTAGAACCTATGCCATTGTATCAATTTATTAAATGAAGAATGGACTACTAAAAGCTTGAGTATAGGATTTGAGAGCAAATTAGGTTAAGAATGAGACTTTAACACTTAGAATTCAAGATTTAAAGCATTCTCTACAAGCTCTCCAAGGCTGGTTAATGAATTAGTAAGAGCCTCTAAATAATGAGAGCAAGAATTGCTCTAAATGTTTGGTCACACATGCCAAAATTATTAGGACTATCACTGCCATCTCATCGAGTATATATAGGTAGTTTAGTTGAAGGCTGATCCTTGACACATGACATCTTGCCCATCAAAACCCATGAACAAGAATTGTTGTATTTTTCAAAAATGTGATCAAGTAATGTAACCATATCAGGCATTTTCAAATGTAATCAGGTGCACTTGGGATATTTTGCTGTTTTAATGAAAGATGCTATTCCCTAAGTCCAATTGTCCTACAGATATTTGCATGACTAATATAATTCTTTTACTACTTTATGCATTTATATTAATAGTCATCTAATTGCATACTCATCTTTATCTCACCAAACATGCTTACAACACATCATAAAAGTCTAATCTAGTAACAATCTAAAGTGAAGGTGCTTTGAAACATGATATCTACAGTTCATCATTGGGAAAACACTCACAATCATCAAAAAGCAATGGAAAATGATCACTAAGCTTGCATTAAGGGACCTAAAATCATGTATAGGGAGCCTTAAGAGCAATCTCTCCATAAGAATAAAGAACTCTAAGCTTAGATTGTGGAATTAACTAAGCTATTGTCCCAAGTTTTGAATGGAAAAAGGCAATAGAGCACAATCTACATTGGAAATGAAATAGCTAATCCTAAAAGCAACTTGAATGGTGGTATTGAAGCACTAATGCTTAGGTAGGGGCAGTGCGCAGACAACATCCTTCGGTAGCAAATATCCTATCTACTCAACCCTTTATTTATTTAACCCTATAGCACCACCTCATCTGGTTTAAGGGTTTTAAGTTGTGCACTTTTCAC
>JAQSVH010222993.1:0-80860 GCA_029448705.1 Adansonia digitata
TCAACCTTGGATGGATATATCTATGGATTTTGTATTAAGGTTGCCTAGGTCTCAAAGTGGTAAGGATAGCATATTTGTTATTGTTGACAAGTTTAGTAAGATGGTGCATATAATTGCATGTTCAAAAACTAATGATGCGACATATATTGCTAATTTGTTGTTCAAAGAAATAATGGGTTTGCATGGATTGCCTAGAACAATAATAAGTGATAGGGATGTTAAGTTCTTAAGTCATTTTTGGAGTACTTTGCGGAAAAAGTTAGGAACTAAACTCTTGTTTTCTATTATTTCAAATCCTCAAACAGATGGACAAATTGAAGTAGTTAATAAGATACTTACTACTTTGTTACGTGCTATCATTAAAAAAAACATAAAATAATGAGAAAGATGTTTGCGCATATTGAGTTTCATATAATAAGACTATTTATTCTACTACTTTTTATTTTTATTTTGAAGTTGTGTATGGCTTTAAGCCTTTAACTCCTTTGGATATCTTACTTTTGCCTACTAATGAATACGCTAATTTGAATGGTAAGCATAAAGCAAATTTTGTTAGGGATTCGCATGCCAGGTTCGAGTTAACATGATTAGAACAATGAGTAATATGTGAGGTAAGCTAATAAGGGGGTTATTAAGGTCATTTTTAAGCCTAGAGATTTGGTTTGGGTTTATTTGTGTAAAGAGAGGTTTCTCACTTAGAGGAAATCTAAGTTGCAACCTAAAGGAGATAGACCTTTTCAAGTGTTAGAAAGGATCACTGATAATGCATACAAGCTAGATTTGCCAAACAGCTAAGGTAATGTGAGTGCTACCTTTAATGTTGTCGATTTATCTTGTATGGTGTAGGTGATATAAAGGCAAATCCTTTCGAGAAGGGAGGGAATAATGGAGATCAACTTGCACAACACATATTTCTAGACATTCTTATGATCTTTTGCAAGGAATCAAAAGTCCAATGACTAGGGCAAAGACTAAACCCATGAAGCAAGCTTTACAATGATTAATCATGGAAATGCAAGCAAAGGAGGCTCTTCTAGATGAATCAGATGCATTACCAAGATTGATCACTTTTCTACATTATGTTGAGGCTAAAAAGGGTCAAGAATAAAGCTTAGAGCCTAATTCACATGTTCAGGATTAATGGAGCCCAATTTGCATATGTTCATGGGCCTATAGTTTAAGATTTTTTATTTTTTATTTTTTTGAATAAGAATTTAACTATTCAATTTTAATTTGTTTAGATAATTCCTAATCAGATTATGATAAGGAGTAGACTTTATCCTTATTGATTACTATTAGAATTGTGTTTAAGATTTTAAGTTGTTTAGATAAGTCCTAATTAGATTAGGATATGTAATAGACTTTATCCTTATTGATTAGGATTATCCTTGTTTAGTTAGGACTCTATAGATTTTAAGCCTATATAATGTTGCGTCATCCATGTAATTCAGTAGATTGGAATAAAAAAAATCTTGAGAGTTTTTTTCACTTTGTGAAAACTTCTTCTTTATTTTTTAACAAGAACTCAAATTGATCTTATCAAGTAACTTATGGCGATCAAGATTCTTATAACTTTAGGTCTAATCAGCAGGTTTGATTAGGGTCAAGTTCTCTTTGCTTGATTTTTAAGATGATCCTAAGTGCTTAATTCCATCCAATTGGGTTTTAGGTTGTGTTTTCAGCCTAAGGTCACATTAGTTATCTTTTCTTCTTTTTCGGAGATGAGTCATTGAGATGAATCGCTAACTTAACCCTAAATAATTGTTGCAAAAAATTATTTATCATAGAGTCACCACCAATTTATTTTGGCTAGGTGAGATTAGTCACCTATTAGAGTTCATATTTCAGGGGTTACGAAACCCTAGAAAACAAACTCCAAGGTTTGCGCTCATACTAGAGCGAAAAAGGGTCCAGGAGTTAGTCACAATCACGAGTAAGGATCGATTTAAATTTTGATTACATGTTAATTAATAGGTGCTTATTAATTACATGTTAATTTAAGTTCTGATTTTTATTTGGTTCCATTGATTGATATTTAATTATAATTTTCATATATTAAAATAATATTCTAAATTAATTATTTCATATGAGAAAATAAAGTTTTTAATTTTTTTAAAATTAATCATCTTTCGTACCCCACGTAGACACCTTATTCAAGCCTTTTTTCTAATAGTTCTAAACATCCAAGGATGAGAACCTAGTAGCCGCCTTAGCAAAGGTCAATTTCCTCTATCTAGGCTAGACATATTCACGACCTAAATGGCTAACGCATGCACATGACAGAAGAAATAAGGGTAAAAAATAATAAAGCTCAAATAAAAAGATGAATATTCCAGAGAAAAAATTAGTTTTTAGTTTTTTTGATAAATTTTGAAATTATTTTTTGGATAATATCATTGTCAAATTTCTAATTTTTTGAAAATTTTCAAATTTTTTTGTGAAATTTTGGGAGTCGACCGTCACATATATTGATGATACTCATGTAGAATTTTTGTTGGTACTTACCTCAAAAAAGTATTCAAGAAAAAAGATCTTTATTAGCATTTCATACCATGAGGTGTCAAATTATCAAATTTATTATTTAAAATTAAATTTTTCACAGTATCTCGTTGTTATGCTTGTGAAATTTTTTGCGATAAAATTTATTTTGGATTTCAATTTTTTGTCTTTATCTTTTTTATTAATTAATATTTTGAAAAATGTGTTGAGTTCAATTCATTTTTACAAATTTGAAAGTTTTTTTCAATTTTTCTCATTTGTAAAATATGGAGTTTTTTACTCTATAAAATTTTTACTAAAATTTTTTCTAAGCTTAAGACTTTTAAAATTCTTTAAATACTTTCATTAAATTCATATTCATTCAACTTTTGAAAATCTAATTTATTTTATGAGTTTTTCATTTTTTAAAAATATTAATTTTCTTCCATAAGGATTTTTTTTTCATAAAATTTTACAAATTTGAGATTTCCAATTAAGATTTTTTCATTATTGTGATTTTTTTCTTTCATTTCCAAAGTTTCGTTTGTGTTTATTAATTTTAATTAATTTTATTTTTAATGTTAGAATTTTATAAGCTAGTTTCATGGAAACTAGTTTAATTACATTCTAGTTTTCCCTAACCAATTTAGTTGGTTTCTAACCATATCATTGATTAATTTTATCTTGATTATCATTAAGATAATGAGTCATATACGATGACACGCAAAATGACAATATTAATTAGTTCATACTTATCTTGAATTACAAGTACCCAAATAAATTACAAAAATAAAAAAATAATTATAATTTTTGTCCAAGTGGATTTTTTCAGCCTCTTAGCCGAACCTCCCTTGTATAAATAGAGGGAGGATAATTCATTTGGAGGCTATTTTTTTATTTTCAGGAAAAAAAATGCTAAAAACACTAAATTTCTCTAAATTTTAAAGCTTTCTAAAGAAGATTTTCTTCCAAAAACTTTAATATTTGTTCATTTCAAGCATGATTCCTTCTTTTGGTGAGCCTTTTGATGACTTGAGCTCATGGATTTTGATCCATCTTAAAAGTCAAGTTTGAAGGCTATGATCAATTTTTTTGATTTAATTGTTAATATTTGGTTTTTATTAGCAATAATTTAATTTTTATCATAAAAATATATGTTTGGTTGGGAGAATGATGTCATGATATTATGTATGTAACTTTGTGCTATTTTCCTAGGTATTTTCATGATTGATTATTCTTAAAGTTTGTTCATGTTCATATTTCATGATTTTTATGCATGATTATGATGATGTGAGCTTGGTAAAAATTAGGATATCTGTTGATATTCATAAAATTATGTTGTGAAAATATTTTGTTTCTTGTTTATTATGGTGGTCGAATTTCATGAAGATTTCTAAGTGAATTTTTATTCTTGATTTTAGGATATTCAGACTATTTTGTCATGTTTAAAAATTGTTAGGACCTAATAATAATTTTCCCAAAATTTTAAAGGCCTTGGAAATGTGTTTCCATGTTTGGCCAATTTGAACAAGGGTTTATATATGAATTTTTTATTTTTAGGCTATGTTGTAAATATGAAAAGTCTAAGGATTAAGTTGCAAAATTGAAAAAATTGTTTTAAGACCTTTCTTGTTTGGCCGAATGCTTGGTAGACCATTAGGGATGTTTAACCTTCTCAAGACCATGTTTTAATTTTAAAAAGTTTAGAGACTTGTTTACAAAACTGGAAAAAATTTGTCCTAAGGCTAAAAGTGCTTAGCTAAACCTTCCTTCTGAGTTTTGGTATAATTTTTTTGTTGATTTGAATATGTTTAATGATTTTTTTGTATTTTGTATTATATAAGGACTATTATGGAGAATTATGAAAGTTCAGGGACCATTTAGTAAAACTTTACATTTAAAGGTTAAAATGGCCTTTTCTTATATGAAACCATCCATTTCGGATATTTTGGACATTTTTGGAACATTCTTAGCATTCTTTCAGTTCTTTGATAGGGTGTAAAAAATATTAAAACTTTTTGTATTCTTTCAATTTTCTAGTAGGATAAGAAATGCAATTTTGAAAAATTTAAAGACTCATTAGCAATTTTTTCATCTTAGGTTATCTCTCATATCCAAGTTACCCATTTAAGGTTGGTTACTGGGATACTTTCTCATTGAAGGTACACTTTACAGGTATTTTAGTAATTTACCTTTAAACCAAACTTTATCTGATTATTGGAATACTTTTATGCTGAAGGTACATATTAGGGATAGGTTCATCATTTTAAATCATTTTCAAGTCCTTGAGGTTACCAAGATACTTTCACGTCTAAAGTACATCTTAAGGGTATTATAGTAATTTATTTTAGAAACAAGTCCTATGTGATTACCATGATACTTTCATGTTGAAAGTACACAGTGAGGATAAGTTCATTTTTTATGATGTTATCTAATCCATCAGGGTTGTTGGATGCTTTTACATCGAAGGTCTACCTTAAGAGCATTTTAATAATATACCACAAAACCAAGTCCTTTAGTGTTACTAGGATGCTTTCATAATGAAAGTGTACTTTAAAGGACATGCTGGTCACTTTAACCAAATTTGGATCCTTATAGTCAAGTTTAATAATTTTCGTCTAAACCAAGTCTTAAAGTAATTATTTTTAATAAAATTGGAGTTTCTAAACAAAAATAAAGGCAATGTCTCCAAGCTAAAGCAGTATATGAAATTTTTCCTAGAATATGAAAGGGATTCTTTAGATTATTTTAATAAGGAGATATCATTTTCCAATGAAAATAAGGATTTCTCAAGTTTCCTCCACTTCTCCGAGGGGTGCAAAAGATATTTTAATTTTAAAACTTTTCATAGAAAGAGGATGATAAAAACTTTCATGTCCTTCTAGTTTTTTGGTAGGCTGCAAAAGATGTTCTCGGTATTTAATAAAAATATAGAAAACTCGATTTTCTCATATATAATAATAAATTTGTTTCATAAAATTTTATTTTAATATATGGTAATTATAATTAAATATCAAAAAATGGAACCACGTAAGGATCAAATTTTAAATTAATATGTAATAATAAGGTACCAATTAGCGAGCATCATGAGAGGGATCAATCCTTACTCGTGATTGTATCTGACTCTCAGAATCTTTCAAATGATAGGATAAAGTTAAGTAAGTGGTTTAATTCGATGACTCAGTCTCTAGAAATAAAAAATAATAATGATATGGCCTTTAAGAAAATAAAAGAATAATGGCATATAGATATATATATAGGAATGAGAGGTAAACCTATTTTTTTAATTCGAGCGGGTCAGGATTCATATCCTAGCCATGTTGCGATATGATTGTGACTCCCTTAGGATTTGGTTAGAGAGTCAGGCCTAAAATTAGTTACATGTTAATTAAATTTTGATTAATTCAGTTTCAACTAGAACTTAATTTAATACCTAGTTTTTTCAAAGAAATTTTTTTTATTTGTGAGTTTCACATTAATCCATTTATTTGACTTGTCTATTAGGGGTTTAGGCTAGGGGTTTTATTTTGAATACTGCATCACAAAAAGGTTTGTTTATCTTTCATACACATTGAATGTTTGCAGTAGTTTCTCCTCCAAATCTATGGAGGGGGCATAGGTGACCTAACATTTTACAAGGGGGTAAAGTAGCTCTACCTTTTAAGGTTTTAAGCTCTATCTGGGCCAATGAAAAGCCTACTGAGTGTAAATTCTTACACTTTCTGGAGGTGTTAGCCTCTCACGGGAGTGAGAGATACCCTCACTTGAGTTGAACCCTTTTTGACATAAACCCGTGACGAGTAAAGATAAGGTACCTTATTGGTCCATTTAGGGCTCGAGGAGCAATTCAAGAACTAATTTAGATGTCTGACTCAAACTTCCTATAGTGAAACCATACTAGCCCCCCGTTAAAGCCATGCCCGATTTTAAAGGTTACTAAAAATTAGGGACACACAAAGGGATAAATTTACCTTTCATTTCTTATTTGATTATTTTTGTTTGTTTAGATAATTTATTATTCTATTATTTTTCCTTGTGAAATTTTATTTGGATTTATGATTTGTTAAAAATAATAATTTATTCTTCTCTTTCTTTATCTTTTCTTGAGCATTTTTCATATGTATATAAGGATGCTTGCTTTAGAACAAAATTCTAGCTTAGTTAAATTTTCATCAAACATTATGACAGAATGAATACACACAGTATTTTTTTCCAAAACACTCTAGAAGGTTTGTGTCGAGTCTAAATTAAATCACACACTTGGATCTCTATCAGAATAATCTAATAGAATCAGCTGAGATGTGGGACTATTAGGGAAATGCAAAATAGACCCAGTTCATGGATAAGTATGGAGAGATTGCTCTCCAGTTCAAAATATTAATGGATGAACAATTGGTTCAAGCTTTAATAAAATTTTAAGATCCCTCATAGCGATGTTTCTCATTTAATCAACATGATATGACTCCAACTACAAAAAAGATCTCAACTTTACTCAGGTTGGGGCCTTTGGAAATGAGACCCATTTGCTTTAAAGAGTGCAATCTAACAAGATTGCACAAGAAATTAGGTCAAGTTTTGGACATAGATTTCAAATAAAACCCTCAATATATTAAGCAAAAAGGGAATACCAGTTTTATTTTATGGCAATTTCTATGAGAATATATTGGAGTGCATGCAAATAGGGAAAAAGCTCATGATGCATTTGCTTTAGCTATAAATGGCTTAGTTTTTTTCCCAAGGATACTCAGACATATAGAAGTAGCTGCAGTAGTCCTTTTTGGTTGGTTGTAGAGAAACATGCACCCTACCTTACGATTTTAGCCTAAATGGTTCGAGCACTTAATGCATGCCAAAAACCAAGCTATAGGAGATTTTTTTGAAGTGCATTGTTGCTTATTTGGGCCCGTCATCTCTGGGTGAAGGTGCTGGTAATGTCAAGCCCTATTTCTCACATTGTGTTCTTTTCAAAGAGTCCATCCAAAAAAAATAGTCTAAGTCGGGAGCTAAGAATCAATGGGTTGAAACATTCAAGAGTTTGGCCTTTAATGATATAATGTGGAGAGCACCTTTGTTTCCACCAAAGCCCTTTCTATATCGATATGATGATTTATTTTTGTGGCTATGCTTGGCATATAGGGCACTATAGGATATGCATTGTTGTTGGTTTAAAAATGGTAAAGGTCATAGCATTTCATCATCATGACTTTCAATACAGCTAGTATGGATCTTAAGTATTAAAAGGAAGGTTATAGAAACTCATTTCAATTGATTGCTTTACACTAGAGAGAAAGATATAAGTCAGGGTTACATGCTTATACAAATCAAACCACTCCAGGGTATAATGCTTAGAGGAGTATCCAAGGCTGCAACATGATTATTCCTAGTATAAATGGCATCATTTCCCAAGAATCTATCTAACCAAAGCCCTCAATGCCTTTCAAAATCAATTTGATAAGAAGAAGAAGTAGTGAGAGAGTGGAAAAGATTACGTAATGAAAGTCGAGCTCTTCAAGAAGAAGTTATGCATTTAAGAATAGAGATAGAGGTTAAAGAAAAAGACATGTAGGAGATGGAGGAGAAGTATAATTTAATGAAGGAAGATTAGGCTGAGCAGAACAACAAGATGAAGCTAATCATCATATTTGGGAGCTCAAGTAGAAACTTTAAAAAGACAACTGAAAAAATGCACAAGCTTCATGAAGAGCTAGGAGTATGGAAAGCAAAGGCTTTAAAAGGAAAAGATAGGTAGTTGTTTTTGAATAAGAACAAATGGCACACATTGATACTCATATTCAATTAAGGAGACCTATAGAAAGTAATGAGCAACTCAAAGCAACCCTTGATGAAGAATAAAAAAGAATATCTCAGTTGCTTTAAGGAATGGAAATCCATGCAATGACTACTGAGGAAATAAGGCAAGTATTACACCAGCAAGAGGATGATATGAGGACTTGGTTTCTAGCTTATTAAGAAATAGAGGCATATTGGGATGGTAAACTATGGTCGGCTGAAAATGAATGTCCAAGGTGGAAAGCTAAAAGTATTGGCTAATAGATGTACATTAATTATCTTATGAAACAGATCCATTTAGCTATGATCTAATCAAGAAAAATGGTGGAAAGGATTTAAATCTTAAAAGCCCAAATTAATCCAGTAGGAGAATATGGGCTTATTGTACTTAAATTTCTAGAACAAGCTTGGCAACAGTATGAACAGTGTAAGACCTTTCTAGGGTGTAATCCACACATGATCAACAATGTGTAATTCCTATAGAAAGTTAATGAAAATTTATGAGTTTAGAATTTTTTGCTAAAGCAAGTGTCCTTACAAGTGCATTCATATATTCATATGTTCATGCCATACATACATACATACATACATATTCATACCTAATTATTAGTTTCACTAATTCATAAATAAAAATTTAACTTCAGGAAATTTGGAATTTCTAAGGTTTCAATATTGCAAACTTAGAGACACTAAACAAACAACCATCTCCTTATTAATACTGTACTCATTATAGAATAAGAAGAATGGCTAAAAACCACCTATAAACATTGGAAAGATTAAAAGAAATTCATTGGGATGCCCAAGAGGCCATGCTAAAAGGATAAGAAGAAATGCAAGCACAGATCACAAGGATGATGGAATTGCTATTGATAAAGGGCTAGTTTGTCAACAACTAGAAATTAATATTGATACTTCTACCAGGGGATCTAGGGTCACCGGTTGAAGGATAGATGGCTAATGCTCAAAATGCACAGTCGATAAATACCCAAAATGCATAAAAAAATGTCCCCGCAGCTAATCCATTGCTAGTTGTTGTCATTAACATTAACGCTTTCTTGTAAATGGTAAGCGCAACTGCATCTGCATAAGAAGAGTCAGTGGTTTCTAGTGTTGATGAGAAAGAAAGGCATAAACAGAAAGGCAAAAAATAGGCTAAAACGGAGATTGAAAAAAGGAAATTACTACTTCTAGAAACGAAGATTAAAGCTATAAAAATGATCAAAATATATAGCAATATTGATGTTGAGGATCTCAGCTTGGTACCATATTTGGTCCTTCAACTAAAGTTCAAAATGTGCAAATTTAAGAAGTACAAGGGTGCTACATCCCCTTAAGTACACATAAAGATGTTTCAAAAAATGGTTGGATATGCTCATAACAACAAGCTCTTTCTTCACTGCTTTCAAGAAAGCTTGTCAGAATTGGCACAAGACAACACAACGATCTAAATAGTTCTCAAATTCAATGTTGGATCAACTTGGCAAATGCATTTGTGCAACAGTATAAACACATGGCCAAATAGGTACTAGATAAGCTAACTCTACAAAACATAGAGAAAAAACCTATAGAATTTTTTAAAGAATATGTGTAGAGATTGAAAGATATGACCTCTCAAGTTTAACTCATTGACTAAAAAAGAGACCACAAACCTATTCCTAAATACTTTGCACCTTCCTTACTATGACAAATTTGTAAAGAATTTAATAAAAACTTCTTCAACCTGGTTATATCAAGGGAAATGATTGAGACGACTGTAAAAGCTGAAAAATTGCAACTGCTAAATCTTCTACTGGAAAGAAGATAGAACTTGGCAAAAAGGAAGAAGAAGCTTTATCTATTAATTTTGCTAGTCAACCTTATCACAAAGAACCTCGCCTTTATTATCAAAGTCAAGATCAATAGTCTCAAGATACTTATTCTTTTAGTGCACCCCAAGGTCCTGCTCCATCAACCCCATAAATTATCATCCCAAATCTTTCTCTTCAAAATTAAACTAGGCCCAATGCCAATAAACAACCCAAAGTACCAATCAACCAGACCCTATTACAAGCATCTTTCTTATTCTTATAAGGAAATATTTGACAAGTTTCTTGAGGCTCGATTAGTAGCTCCTATATTTTTTTTCCAGACCATATGAGGGTAATTTCCCTAGCTGATATAATATAAATGCTCACTGTTAAAATCATACAATAGCAAACCACTCGATGGAGAATTATCTAGCTTTTAAGAAAAAGATCTAGAGCCTTTTTGAAGCAAGTGCCTTTAAATTTGATAATGCTCTAAGACCTAATGCTGCAACATATCCTCTACCTAATCATCTTGAACTTAGAGTAAATGCTCTGATCATTGAGGAAGAGCGATGTGTAAAAACAAATGTCTAAGAAGTTAAAACCTTAATGGAAAAAGTTTAGGCGATTCTAACTGAAGGTAGAATCCTTAGTTAGAATCTTAAAAAATTCAAGAAGTTAATAAGATCTGAGATTTAACTTTCACAAGTTTTATGCATCTTAATGACATGCAATATGAAATTGTTTAAAATTTTAGCTTTGATTCAAAGAATAATGAAGAGATTGAATTTGATAAAAGAGCTAATTAGGAAAAAAACAAGTTAATCAATATGACCGATAAAGAACTATCATAACTGCTATAGGATGTCAATCGTCCTTTCATTATTTATTGCAACCAGTTAAAGGTTACACCTTTCAAAATCAAAATTGCTCTCAAACTTATCATCAAATCACTAGTACCCATTCCATACAAAGATAATATGTAGGTGCCTTAGAGGTATGATGGTGAAATGAGAAATTTAGAGAATGTTACTAGCTAATTAGCCTATATCGACATTATTATGGTAAGCCATGTGACTATATGTGGTCGTCATTATGGCTTTGAAACCAATAAGGGTGGTGGTAAAACGAAATCAAAAGGACAAACATCTAAAAAGGCTACAGTTATTAAAGATGTCTAGTGGAAATTTAGGAACCTTGCCAAATTTTTCAAGTTTATTAAGCAAATTGAGTATAGCATTATGGAATAATTGAAATAACAACCAGTAAAAATTTTCCTACTAGTCCTATTACTCAGTTTAAAGCTACACTAGAATGCCCTATTAAAAATGCTTAAGCAAGTTTATGTCCCTTAGGACATATCAATAAATAAATTTGATCACTTGATAAACTATAATGTAGCTCAAAATTTCATTTCGTTCAACAATAATGAAATCCTACTAAGGGAAACCACTTCAACAAAAGCCCTTTACATAACAACAGATTGTAATAGCACCATATTGCCTGAAGTTCTCATTGATAATGGATCATCTTTGAATATGATGTAATTAACCACTCTATCCCACTAGGCAGTTAATGCTAGCAATATTAAACATAGCCAGATAGTTGTTAAGGCATTTGATGGAACAAAAAAAAAAAATTAAAGAAACTATTTTAATTGCTCAAAACATCAGTATGCGCCCTTTTAAGTAGAATTTCATGTAATGGACATCATTCCAGCATCAATTGTTTATTGGGGTGACTATAGATTCGCTCTATTAGTGAAATGCCATTATCAATTCATCAAAAAGTTAAATTCATAATTGATGAAAAAGTGGTCAGCATATTTAGGGAGGAGAACATCATAGCCATGACATATATTGAAGCCCTTTATGTTAAGGCAAATGCCAAAATTAAAGAGTTTCCTTCAGAATCTTTGAAATTTTTAACACCTCCTTTGTTGTAGAAAGGTCTATAATTCCAAAACCTAGGTTTTCAAATAGCACTCACTTTGACCTTAAGTTTACCATCGGCAAAGGTGCTTAAGCTGGAAAAAGGCTTAAAAAATATTTAAAGGGGATAGCTCAATCCATCAATGTAGTTGGAAAAAGAGACAAACATGGCTTGGGTTTTATGCTGGAATAGAGTAAAAAGAAAGTATAAAGAACAAAAATCAAGGAAAAAGGCTAACTCGGGCCATCAATCAAGCATCAAGCTAGAAGCAACCCTTTACCTCTTATTGAAAGAAGTTTTCTATGATAGAGAGCTCATCAAGCCAAAAATTGAAGGAAAAGAAAACAAAGATATCATAATAGTGATCCATAAGTCTTTCGAGAAGTGTTAAGTAGCCACCATTTGGAAGAAAAATGAAGAGTCGAATGACTATCATGGAATCTGCTTATGTCCTCTTGGATATGTCTAGAGAAATTGGACTATTACTAAAAAAAATATAGTGTTTAGGCCAATTCCAGAGTAATTCCAGGAACTCATTTTAACATCTAAAGAACTTTTTGTAAAAGAACTTAACATGTTAAATTATCATTTTTAGGAATGAAATACATATAACCTTTTATGTATATTTAATTTCTTTCATACCTATATTCCCTTTTCTTGTTTACATATACATACATAAATCATGCTTTTTACCTTTACAGATTTACTGATTAAAGAAAAATAGATGATCTTAATCAAAATTTAGAGGTCATTTTTGAATGTGCTATTTGCTTGAATGAGGTTGATATCTAATAAGATGTTGATGATGATACTTTGCCTCCCTATTTACTGAAAATAATTGAGCAAAAAGACAAATGAATAATACCCTATGAAAAGCTCGTAAAGGTGATAAATTTAGGGAATGATAAGGATGATAGAAATAAGGTTAAAATAGGGACTATTCTCATACCCACAACCACAAAAGAATTGATAAGTCTGCTTTAGAAATTTTGAGATGTCTTTGCATGGTGTTATCAAGATATGTCAGGATTAGATACGAAGATCATGATCCATAAATTACCTTTGAAAATGAAATATAAGTTGATTTAGCAAAATTTAAGAAGAATGAAACCAAAAATGCTTTTAAAGATTAAAGAAGAGGTAAAAAACAATTTAAGGTCAAATTTCTTGAGGTAGCAAAATACTTGGAGTGGGTTACAAATATCACCCCAGTTCTTGAATAGGATAGGAGAGTCAAAATGTATGCAAATTACCAAGATTTAAATTAACGAAGTTTAAATTTTCCTCTTTCTAATATTAATACTTTAGTTAACAACACCATGAAGAATTGTCTATTTTCTTTCATGGATGGATTCTCAAGATATAATCATATTAAAATGGCATCGAAAGACATGAAAAAGACCTTATTTGTCATAATGTGGGGCACCTTTTGTTATAAGGTAATGCCATTTGAATTAAAGAACACTGAGATAACTTATCAAAAGGGTAATGGTTACTTTATTCCATGATATGATGCATAAAGAGATCGAAGTTTACATGGATGATATGATTTCTAAATAGCCTTAAAAGCGGAGGCATGTTATAGATTTACAGAAGTTGTTCAAAAGGCTGAAAAAGTACTAATTAAAGTTGAATCTAACAAAGTGTATCTTCGATGCATGTTCGAGGAAGTTATTGGGCTTCTTGTAAGTAAATAGGGGTTTGAGGTTAATCTTGATAAGATTAGAGCTATTCAGGAATTACCACTTCCATGCATGCAAAAAGAAGTAATTGAATTACATTACCCTTTTCATTCCTAGCTTATGAACAATAGTGATACGATTTTTTGGCTCTTTTGAAAGCATACCCTAGGAGAATAGGATGAAGAGTGCCCAAAAGGATTTTAAAAAGTGAAACATTACTTGTTGAGTCCCTTGGTTCTAGTACCATCAATTCTAGGGTGTCCTTTTATACTTTACCTTATAGTATTTGAAAGGTCAATGGGATACATGTTGGGGCAACAAGGCAAAACTAGGAAGAAAAAAAAGAGCCATTTATTACCTCAATAAAAAGTTCCTAGACTATGAGGTAAATTATTCCTAAATAAAGACGATAAGTTGTTCCCTAGTTTGGATTACAAAAAGGCTCTAACAATACAAGTTGTATCATACCACAAAATGGATCTGATCAAGTAACTTTTTGAAGCACCAACACCATCAGGATGGACAACTAGATGGAAGATCTTGTTATCAAGAATGATATAGTCCAAATAAGTTAGAAAGCTATAAAAAATTGCCATTATTGAATTCTAAGCAAGTCAAGCACTTGATGACTATCAGTTTTTGGATTTTGATTTTTCTGATAAAGATTTGAAAAATATCTTGGTGGAGAAAGAAGAAGAATCGCTTGAGGAATTGATATAAAAAATATACTTCGATAAAGCTTCAAATGCTTTGGGTCATGGAATTAAGGTGTTCTAATATCCTTGAAAAAAAAGACTATCATGCTTTCAACACCAAATTAGATTTTGATTATATAAATAATGTGGTAGAATATAAGGTGCTCCCATAGAAAGGAAAGCTTAAAATTAAAAGTCTACGAGGATTCAGCTTTAACAATTTATCAATTATGTAAAGAATAGGAAACCCAAGATTCAAGACTACTGCAATATAAAAGGTTGATTCTAGAATTGCTAAAAATGTTTGAGAAGTTGGACTTCATCCATTTATCCCAAGATGATAATAAGCTAGTAGATGCTCTAGCCACCCTTGCCTAGATGTTCAAAGTGAATGAAATAACAGAAGTAACCTTAATTTAGATGAGCATATATGAATCTCCCACATATTTTCATAAGGTTAAAGCGGAAGTGGATGGCCTCCCATGGTATTATGACATCAAAAGATGCCTTAAGAATCAAGTGTACCCAGACAATACCTTCGAAAATGATAAGAGGACACTAAAATGGTAGGTGATGAGTTTCATTTTGGATAATGAGATTCTCTATAAGAAAAGTAGGATCATATATTGTTGAGATTTACAAATGCTTCTGAAGCTTAGAAATTTTAGAGGAAATACATGAAGGAGTTTATGGAATCCATGCTAATGGACATAAAATGGCAAGACAAAACATGAGGTTGGGATACCTCTCGATGACTATAGAGGGTGGTTGTGTCAAATACACCTAAAAATGCCATACGTGTCAAGTCTATGTTGACAAGATCCATGTATCACTTCTACCATTGCACATCATAACTCCACCTTGGCCTTTCTTTATATGGGGCATGGATTATTGGCCCAATTACCTTTATAGCTTTAAACCATTATCGTTTCATCTTGTGGCCATAGAATACTTCACCAAATAGGTTGAAGCTGCCTCCTATGTAAATTTAACAAGATCGACAGTGATAAAATTCTTAAAGACCAATATCATTTGCCAATTTGAATTCCCTAAGAGAATTATAACAGATAATGCCTCTAATTTTAATAATAAATTGATGACACAGGTGTGTACCTAACTCAAAATCTCACATCATAGTTCAATAACATACTGTCCGATATTGAATGAAGCTATAAAGTAGCCAAGAAGATATCTAAAAAATTATGGGGAAAATGGTGGAGATTTATAAGGAGTGGCATGAGAAACTCCTCTTTACCTTTCTAACTTACTGAACTTCAATCCAAACCTTAACTGGGGCAATGGCTTACTCATTGGTTTATGGCATGGCTACATTACCAATTAAAGATTAGATTTGTTCACATCATGTATTGATGGAGATCAAGTTGGAAGAAGCTGAATGGGTCCAGGATCCTTATGAATAATTAAATTTCATTGAAGAAGAAAAGGCTGAAAGTGATCCACCATGGATGAATGTACTAGGAAAGAATGATAAAGCCCATGACAAGATAATCTACCCAAGGCAATTCCATGAAAAGGAATTAATGTTGAAGAAAATCCTTTTCTTCTAAAAAGATTCATGAGGTAAATAGGTCCTTAATTGGGAAAACCTTATGGTTCAAAAAGCATTTTTAGGAGAGCACTAATTTTAGCAGAAATAGATGAGGATACTTTACCAAACCTTGTCAACTATGATAATTTAAAAGAGTATTATGCCTAGAAAGCTATGTTACCCAAATTAAAAAAAATAAAAAAATCAGATAAAAACATTAAAAAGGGCATCCAAAATGAAAATCAAATGAAAACCTAAAAAGGCATATGAAATGAAAAAAATCAAATGAAAACCAAAAAGGTGTCTGATCCAAGGCGATAAAAGAGGAGACTTCAAGTTGAAAACTTGGAAATGGTAGCTCAAGCATTTGGTAAAGAATCAATAAAGCATAATCTATGAAAAGATTAAAGTTAGGAAAAAAGGCATGATGGTCAGAAACATTTCCAAGAGATGAGCTTGTATAAAATAAAACATGCCGTTCATGAGAGATCTTTGAAGAACTAGGAAATATATAAATTCCTCTTGTATCTCATCTTTAATTTTTGGCTTTTGTTGAAAAACAAATATTGTATATGTTTCTCTTATTATCTTTTAACCATGCTAACATTTTTGTTACATGATGATTAATAATTTAAGAAAATAGAGAATAATAAATGATGGCAAAGAGATTTCCTTGCATTACTTTAAAATAAGGTTAAAACATTAAAAGGACCTCAGTTAATATTTCAAATTCTTTTAGACATTCTTGGAAGGATTAAGATGGATGAACAATACTCTTGAATAAACTTAAATGACTTTATGAGACATGATCAAAGAACAATTCTTATTAAAAAGAAAGACAAATCCCTTAGATGATTTCTTAAAAAGGAATTAAAGATAAATCTAGAATTTTTTTCCAAAAAAAAAAGATATTTATAACATTTTTTTAAGATGCCTTTGAATATAAGAATAGGAGTAGGCTCATTTTGTCCCTAACATTTTTGAAGATACCTTCTACTTCAAGGATAGAAGTAGGTACATTTCTTGAAGATGCCTTCAACTCCAAGTATAAGAGTGGGTTTATCTTATCTATAACATTTTTTAAGATGCCTTCAACTGCAAGTTCAAGCATTGGCTCCCTTAGCTAAAAAGAAAAAGAGATATCAATAACATTTTTCTAAAACTACCTTCAACTCTAAGTAGAGGCACAAGCCTATTTCACTAAATAAAAAAGAAATATTTGCTGCATTTTGTAAAAATACTTTAACTTCAAAATAAGCTAGATCAAAAATTGATTTAAAAAGAAAATATAATCATGAAAGTTCATCGTATGCATTCGACACACGTTGCATTTAATGATTTGCAAATTAAAAGCTAATGATGTTGCGAAAAAATAATAATCATATAGTACACCAACTTCTTTAAAAATGAAAGGTAAGTCTCATATCTTTTCATACATATCAAATATTGGACCTTATCTATACCTTTAGTTGACTATTAGGTTCTGCCCTGGTCACCCTGAGTTGAGTATTATGGTTTCACCCTGATCAACCCATTAGACTTAGGTTTTGCCCTAGCTACCCTTAGTTTACTATTATGGTTTTGCCTTGCTCAACCAATCAAACTTAGCTTTTGTCCTGCTCACCCTTAATTAAAAATTATGGTTTCATTATGGTCAACCTATTAGACTTAGATTCCATCTTGGCTATCCTTATATTATGGTTTCACCCTAATGAAACTACTAGACTTAGGCTTTGTCCTGGTCACCCTTAGTTGACTATTATGGTTTTGCCCTAGTCAACCTATTCAACTTGGGTTTCACTTTAGTCAACATATTTAATTTAGGTTCCATATTGGTCATCTTTAGTTAACTATTATGGTTTTGCCCTAGTCAAGCCATCAAACTTAGGTTCCACCTTGGTCACCCATAGTTGATTACCCTGGTCAACCTATCAAACTTAGGTTCTATCCTGGTTACCTTTAGTTGACAATTATGGTTTTGCCTCGATCAACCTATTAGATTTAGGTTTCACCTTGGTCACCTTAAGTTGATAATTATGGATTCACCTTGGTCAACATATCCGACTTAGGTACTATGGTTTCGCCTTGGTTAGTCGACTATTATGGTTATGCCCTGATTAAACCATCCAACTTAGGTTTCACCTTGGTCACCCTTAGTTGACTATTATGGCTTCACCCTAGTCAACACATCCAACTTAGGTTATACCTTAGACACCCTTAGTTGACTATTATGGTTTTGCTATGGTCAACCCATCCTAATCAGGCTCTGCCCAGGTTAGGTCCTCTAACCTAGAACCTATTTTAAATCCTCTAACCTAGGTTAGATCTAGGTCTTGCCTTAGATCCAAGGTTCCTTTTTTTATTCTATTTTAATGTACATGCTTTTATTTTATGAGGCATTATAGCTCGAGAAAAATTATGTATATTTGGTTTTTATCCTATTTTTAATTCTCAATAATTGCCAAAGAGAGGTAACTATTGAGACCTAATTTCAGTTAGGTCCTCTTTCTTTTGATAGTCCTAAATATCCAAGAACAAGAACCTAGTGACCCCCTTAGGAGAGATTAACTTCCTCTAAACAGGCTTAGACATCTTTAAGGCATGTTTGGTCATACCTAAATGGCCATGCATCCATATGACAAAGCAAGTGCTATTTTGAGGGTCAAAAAGAATAAATCTCAAATAAAAAAGACAAATATTAAAGAGTAAATTAGTTTTTAAAATTTTTAATAGATTTTAAAATTTATTTTTGCAGATAATACCATTGTAGAATTTTAAAATTTTAAGAATTTTTTAGAATTTTTTGTGAATTTTGGGAGTCGACCATCATATATTTTGTTGATACCCATGTAGTATTTATGCCAATACTTACCCTAAAAAATTAAAAAATACTTAAGAAAAATCTATATTTGCATTTCATACCATAAGGGTCAAATTTTAAAAATTAATATTTTGAATAATGTGTTGAATTCAATTCATTTTTATAAATTTGAATGTATTTTTAGAATTTTCTCATTTCCACAATACTTAGTTTCCGACTCTGTAAATTTTTTAGTAATTTTTTTTCTAAATTTAGGACTTTTAAAATTCTTTAAATACTTTCATTAAATTAATATTAATTTAGTTTTTAAAAATTTAATTTATTTTTTGAGTTTTTTTATTTTTTAAATATTAATTTTTTGTAACGTCTTGTCCATGGGAACGAATTTAATTGAATTCCAATTTTTCCCTAACCAATTTAGTTGTTTCTAACTCTGTCATTAGTTGATTTTATCTTGAATATAATTAAGATGATGAGTCATTTAGGATGACTCACACAAAATGACAAGATTAATTAATCTATAGTTATTTTAAATTACAAAAAGAAAAAACAAAAATAATTATAATTTTCGGTCAAGGGAATTTTTTCAGCCCCTTGGTCAAATATTCCCCTTATAAATAGGGGGAGCATAATTCATTTGGAAGCTATTTTTTGGTTTTGATGAAAAAACACTAAACTTCTCCATGTTATAAAGCTTTCTAAGGTAGATTTTCTTTTAGAAGCTTTAATTTTTGTTCATTTCAAGCATGATTCCTCCTTTTAATGAGACTTTTGATGACTTGAGCTTATGGATTTTGATCCATGTTAAAGGCCAAGTTTGAAGGCTATGATCAATTTTTCTTAACGTAATGGTTATATTTGATTTTTATTAGCAATAATTTAATTTTTATCATAAAATTATATGTTTGATTGTGAGAATGATGTCATGATATTATGTATGTGATTTTATGCTATTTTCCTTTGTATTTTCATGGTTGGTTATTGTTAAAGTTTGTTTAAATGTTCATATTTCATGATTTTTATGCATGATGATGATGTAAGCTTGGTAGAAATTAGGATATAATTTGATAGTGATGAAATCATGTTGTCAAAATATTTTTTTTGTGTTTATTGATGTTTGCTAAATTTGATGATGACATCTAAGTGAATTTTCATGCTTGATTTTATGATTTTTTGACTATTTGTCATGTTTAAAAATTGTAAGGAGAAAAAATAATTTTCCTAAATTTTTTAATGCCCTTGGACGATTTTAACAAGGGCTTATTTATGAATTTTTGATTTTTTAAGCTATTTTGTAAATACAAAAAGTTTAGGGATTAAATTGTAAAATTGAAAAAAATTGTTTTAAGACGTTTCATGTGTGGTTGAATGCTTGGTAAACCTTTACAGAGTGTTTTACATGCATTGTTAACATGTTTGGATGCATATCATACATTTTGAACCTTTTTGGGACCACTTTAAGTTTAGGAACTTTTTTGCAAAACTTGAAAAAAGAAATTGTCGCAAGGCCAAAGTACTTGGCCAAGCCTTCCTTATGAATTTTGGTATAATTTTTGTCTTGATTTGGATAAGTTTGATGTTTGATTTTGTATTCTATATTATAGAAGGACTATTATGAAAAGTTAAGAAAGTTTAGGGACCATATAGTAAAACCATGCATTTTAGGGTTGAAATGGTCTTTTCTCATATCAACTCATCTATTTAGGATGTTTTGGACATTTTAGGAACATTCCTAGCATTTTTTTGGTTCTCTGATGGGGTACAAAATATATTAAATCCTTTCGTATTCTTTTGGTTCTCTAATGGAGTACAAAATGCAATTTTAGAAAATTTAAAGACTTAGTAATAATTTTTGCATTTTAGGCTATCTATCATATCCAAGTTACCCATTTAATGTATAATTATTATTTTCGAGTCCTTTAGGTTACTAGGATATTTTAATATTGAAGGTGCACTTTAGGGGTATTTTAGTAATTTATCTCAGAATTGAGTCCTATGTGATTACTGGAATACTTTCATGTTGAAGGTACACATTAAGGATAGGTTCATCATTCTAGACCACTTTTGGGTCTACTAGATTACTGAGATACTTTCATGTCGTAGGTACACCTTAGGGGTATTATAGTAATTTACCTATAAACCAAGTCCTATATGATTATCGGGATACTTTCATGTCAAAGGTACATATATGGGATAAGTCAATCTTTTTATGATATTATCGAGTCTTTTACAGTTACCAAGATATTTTCACATCGAAGGTATACCTTAAGGGTGTTTTAATAATTTACCATAAAATTGAGTCCTTTAGGGTCACTAGATGCTTTCACGATGAAGGTGCACTTTAGAGGACATGTTGGTCACTTTAACCAAATTCAAATCTTTAAAATCAAGTTGAGTACTTTTTGTCTAAACCGAGTCTTAGGGTAATTTTTTTAAAAAAAATTAAGGCAATATCTCCAAATTAAAACAGTATGTGTAATTTCTCCTAGAATATGATAGAGATTCTAAAGACCATGTTAATTACAAGATATCTGTAGACACCTTATTTTGTCTGGGCTAATATTTAGCAATTTGGGGCATGGACGTGAGAGGGGGCGATGATCATATCAAAGTATTTTAAGGAGGTCAAGAAGGCCCAGGGATCATATCATAGGTAAATGCAAAGGTGTGGCATCAAATGATGTAGTTCAAGGTGTCCAGGGACAAAATATATAAGAAAATTCATAATTTTACTTAAATGTATCGATACAATGCTCCAATGATCCAAAATTTTGAAATGTCCCCATTTATATCAAAACAACATGTAGATGTATCGATACATGAGCTTCTGTATCGATACCAGACCTCATGTATCGATACATGATCATTGTATCGATACTAGGCCATGCAAGACCAAAGCATGCATTCTGTAAAGAAACGTATCGATACATACATGTATCGATACAGTGCTTCTTAGTATTGATACAATGGTTCATAGTATCGATACAATGATCATTGTATCGATACAATGTTCACTATATCGATACACTCAAGGTCTTTGGACCTAATGTATCAATACATTTTGCAATGTATCGATACATCCAGGCCATTTTCCATGGTCTGGGCATTTTTGACTCATCCACCATTGATGTAAAACTCGATTTTAACTCATTTTTTTATATCATAAAAGATTAAAACCCATATCAGATTACGAATTTAGACTTTTGAATTAATCAAAATAATTTTTGAAGTCTAAATTGGATCAAAAAGGTCAATGTCACATGATCATCCTATTCTTCTCTAGTTTGTTGACCAAGATCACCATCAGCCACCCTACTTGCCAGAAAATCATTTCAGTATTTAAACCAGCCACCCTATGTCCATCACATTAGTAGTAAGTTGGTCCCTACAGCCACTCTATAGCCACCAAGCTGACATCACTTTGTCCCTATTGAGAAATAACCAAAAACACCTCTAAAATGCTGGCATAAATAGACCACTTCTATCTCAGCTAAAAAATGTTAGATTTTAGCTTATTTTCAGCTTCCAAAACACATTCCCACATCAAGAAAACAAAAATCCTATAGCTCTTCACTCACCACCCAAAAATAGCCCAAAACACTTATTCCCAACCATTACACATTCTAAAAATCACCTTCATCCATACCAAAACCAAAACCTTATTGTTTCTCTCTTTTTCTTGCTTATTAACAACAAGGAAAAGTGGGAAATTCAAGCTATCTCTACTGCTCCAACAACTAGGACAAAATTGAAGTTTTATTGGTATAACTTCTTATTTTATCACTTTTAATTTTTGTTTTTCAGCATATTCATCATTTTAGTGAGCTTTTCATGTTTCCATCACCCTTTTAGGATTATCATGCATTATTGTAGCTTTTGATTGTGGTAGTTTAGGATTTGGATGCCTTAATGCCCTTTGATGTGCAAAATGCCTCATTTCATTCTCATTATTTTGATAGCTCTTGCTTATGCATTTTATGCCATATCCATGCATCTTGTTATCCTTGATCTATGTATGAGTCATTAGCCTAATACATTTCAAGCATATTTATACATTAGCTTGCATGAATCATTGTTATTTTCGACATCTATAACATTTTCTTGTCAAAATGCATAACACTTTCTTTGTCTAGACCATTGGTAAAGTTAGCATCTCCATTCACGTTATCTGTCATCCCCTTATATATTCATTGTCTTCTACTTGTCTAAATGCATGTTTGATGGCTATCAAAAACTGATTTTCAAAACCTCCCCAAGCTAAGTATGTTAACCTCAACCAATGAGGATTAGCATGAGCTTAGCATTTTCCTTAAAGTTAGCAAAATATCTTGGGGAAAATTAAGTTTTCCAAATCTGGAATCCTGGCTAAACGAGCTCAAATCTTCTGATTTTGCAATAAAAAAGGCCTTACACTTGTTCCCGAAATGTTTGTGCCTTTTTTTTAAGTTAAAACCTTGAGTGGTGTGATCAACAGGCTGTTTCGTCATCCCAAATACTCCGGGGCTGTGCAAATAAGTTTATGACGCTCATGCCACTCTTTCCCTTCAGTCATGGACGTGCGAATGTCGATGACTTGAGTTTGGATTATAAACATAGAGAAAATAAGAAATATCCCCCGCTTTGTTTTGTCCCCTGCTGACAGTATCACTTTATAAATTAAAAAATCACTTTAAAATCCCAAACAGTTTTTCATGAATTTTATAATATTTTTCCCTGAAAGTCTATCAAACTATCTTTAAAATGAGGTCTTGTTCATCCTAGGATCGGTCTAGATGAAAGAGTTATGATTTTTCAAACCTAGACTATCCAAAATCCCTAAAATGAACAATATGCCTTCTGGTTGGGCCCTTTAGGCCTACAAATGATTTTTTCAAATCTATCCAAGATTTTTCCTAAAAAGTTCACGAAATTCCCTTTTCTAGAAAGGTATTGTTTGCAATTTTTTGATACCAAATGAGTCCAGAATGATTTTTTAAATTTTGTCACACCTTGTTCCTTGTATGCTCTGCTAATAGTCTAATGGATCAGAAGCTAAGAATTTATTCCCTTAGAAAGTGAACCTTTTGGATATTGGGAATATTTTTATATTAACCCTTTTTAAGTTACTTTCTAACAGTATCTTGTCCACCCTCTAAAGCCTTCAAAACAATTTAGAATAAATTCAAGGTGCAGGATAGCATGATGCTGTCCCTTATTCGATTATAGTCAAAATTGAGTTGTTGTCCCGAATTTCATCATGAGACATTCAAAAATCTCCGTATTACCCCGATTAGACTCGAGAACATGGTTTGACCTCCCACAAGCTTGTATCAAGGCACAAACATATTTTACATCTTTACCATCCTTATTCACAATAATTTCTTTTGCAAAAAATCGTCGAAACGCTTACATATTTCTTAAATCACAAAGTTTTGTCAACTTAAGTTTTCCAACTCAACTTCTCTAAAGAGTGTTAGACGTGTCACTTTTAGGGATACTCCAACCTCAAATTTCTGAGGGGATACTCCAACCTCATTTTTCAAAACTATCAACCTAACAAAAAATCTTCCTTCATCAAAATTATTCATCATCCACAGGGATCCAACCCCATCTTTCCAAGGGGATTCTCCAATCCTATCTTTCAACTATAATTAATTTTTTCTCCTTCTCAGGTTTCCATGAATACGTCAAACAAACCTTGTTTAATCAAGAAACCTAAATGCATCTAAAAAATTATCAATTCGGTTATTCCCAAATAATCCATGCCAATTGCGAAATAAAATTCTAATAGTCCATCCCTTTTCTTTATTATTGCATTAAATGATCCATGTCATGTTACTTCATTTATTGGCTTACTAACATGATTTCTTTGTGATGATTATTTGCATTCATGTTTTCCAATCATTTCAAATAAAACTAAGGGTAATATTCCATGTAGGTATCTCTCCAGCCCCTAAAGTGGAATATTCCATTTTTCAAAGTAAAATCTAGAGATAATTTTATTGAAAATCTCTATATTCCCCATCTCTCCGGGGTGTATATGAGATTAAATATTTTTCATGAAAACCTAGATTTGTATTTCTATAAGATTCATGCATTAAAAAGAAGGTTATATCAAAATAGTGATGAGGTAAGATTGAAAGAATCGAAACTGAGATAAGATATAGCTAGTAAGGTATCGATTTTAAGTGTCGTGAAGAGGTTTGTACCTCATCATGCGTAACCAACTCGCAAACCCAAACTACGAATCTTTGTACTACATAAACCACAGGATCAATGTTTTAAGTTTCATAGCTCAAGACGTAGGTTTCAATAGGCATCCGATCATGCCTAGCCCAAAATGATCGGTGGCAACTCCAAGCGTTGGCCATTTCTTATGGTCATCCGAGACTAATAAGATGAGTGATTCGTCTTATGGTCCCCTTCACTGTATCAAAAGTCGAGAATCTGTACTTTCTCATTCTCATCACATTGTAAAGGAAAAGTCTTGGTCAAGAAGACATTTCCAAGTCAGAAAAATATTTTAAGTCATATGCACCCATAGATCTACGAGGATCAACCTTGGGGTACGTTGCGACAGCTTGGCGACTCAACTAGGGATTTTATAGAGAGTTAGGCCAATAACTAGTTGTGTCTTGCTAGGTTCTCAGTTCTTTCGATCTTCAGTCATTATTTAACTATGACCCTTTTTTTGTTTTGTCAACTAATTTTTTGTTTGGCATGATTATCAAGATTATCTTATTTTTGAATAATCGTTTATCTAATAAAAATGGTAATATGACGGTAAACAAAAAGGTTTGATCGTTTCCCCATCACACACCACACACTTACATGTGCATTAGTGTCCTACCAAACTCCATGGTGTTGTTATAACCTAATTATTAGGAAGAAGTAAGCTATCCACCTTCATGAGTAATCCTCCGCATAGGCATGGCAATAACTTCTTGGATGTAAATTACCTATGTCTCTTGTGAGTAACCCTTCATATTTGCATAGGGAAATACATCCAACGGATCAAACCAATTCCACCAAACCCACGATAGGTGTAGGATTGGGGTCCCTCGATTGTCCTTACTAGATGGAGGAGTAATTCGGATACCTATTTAAACCTCATATAGTGAGCTCCACGAGCTAAACCATGTCAAACCATACCAGAACACTGCTAGAATACCAAAATAGGTTCACTTGGGGAAACATTCCTAACCTTTACTCTTAATTACCATAATCATATAAGTGATAGTGAGTATACAATTGTCTCTCACATCTGTATTTTTATCATTTATCAAAGCATACTGTCGTGCCACTTGAACGACGGCTAACCTTTGTATAAATAAGTGATAGTGAACAAAAATCATCATTCACAATGTCTTATATTGTAAGCCGTTATGTTGTCCGAGTCATGGCTTAACATGCATCCACACTAGTGGTGATAAACGAATATTACTACTCGTCAGTTATTTTTCCATCAAAATAAGATATTGTATCACCTTATAAAGGGCAGATTGCATCCTGGCATGTTAAAATATTGCCTGTTTCTGATCTCACTACCTTGGTTGAGACATGTTATAAATTTTTTATTCTGATGTTCTTAAATTCTTTATTTCCTTATATTTTTCTCCTATATGTTCCAGTAATTTATTTTCCCTTTGTTTGTGTTTTGGTGCATGCATTATTTTATCATAACCATCATGACTATCATCATTTTGGGACAATTTTTCTGGTTTTATGTTTAGCAAGGGGCATCATTTATGGAGCAACAGCTTATCTCCACTATCAAGTCCTTTGAAAATGTCAAAACATGGTCAGAAGGTCGCTAACGTCAAGACGGAGACATCCTAAAGCCTGACTATGTCTCAAAAATGCTTGAAGAGGTTAAGATCAATTGCTGTCAGAATGATTATTAGGTATTAAAGCATATTTAGGACAGTTGGGATAACAATAAGAAAGAAGCCTTCACTAAAAAGTATGGGGATATAGTTTTCTTACTTTAAGTTCAGTTTGATGATGGCTTGTTACGAGTAGCGACACAGTTCTGGAATTTGGCCTAACGATGTTTCACTTTTAACCAATAAGATTTAGTACCTACCATTGATGAGTACACAACTCTGCTCAACATAGAAAGGGCTAAGTCTGATCAGATTAACTGCAAAGTCCTAATGCCTCCTCTGTTCAAGAAAAGGTTGAGGCAAATTCTTGGAGCCACAGAAGCATTGGTTAACAGTCACGTCAAAGTAAAAAGGAACAGCTAATGCATCTCTTGGGCTAGCTTGAAAGAGGCAATGGTAAATCTTTTTTATCAAAAGAAAGCTCAATATGTCTACGCTCTAGCAATCTACGGGCTCATTATATTCCCAAAGATTTTAGGTTATGTAAAGGCAGCTGTCACAGATTTCTTTTCTCACCTATGTTGCAACATCAACCCTACTTTTGCCATTATCACTGAAACCATCCGTGCCCTTAGCTTTTATAAGAGAATGGGAACAGGAAGGTTTATCGGGTGCACCCCATTGCTCCAGATATGGCTCTTAGGTCATCTCTACATTAGGAAAGGGAAAGCTAGACAAAATTTTTTTTTAAGATTAGTCCTCTTTCCACGGCATTAGAGGATGAATGTCATCAAAATAAGATAGAAAAACATTGGGTCAAGGAATTACGAAACGTCAAGAAGGAAGAAATCACGTGCAGAGCTCCATGGGTGTTCCCTTAGTCAATTGTGTGTAGATATGGAGACTACACTGTGTACCGCTCTTGGGATTATAGGGAAATACTAGTTATGCTCCTTTATTGGCATTGGGTCAATGCCAGTGCCAGCAATTCATCCCATTCTTTGAAGACTTAGGACATTGGTATTTTGAATACAGAGAGCCTAATTATAAAGCAAAAGTCCAGTTAGCTTTCCAAGCCTATAAAAAGATCCATTGTATGGAAAGATATTGGAGAGGAAGCCCTACCATGTTTAGATACGAAGAATGGAGACTCCACCGTATCAACGATCTATTGCCACCACCCAACTCTGGGATACTGCAAATCCCAATAGAGGAATCGCCTTTTGAGATCGAGCTACTTAGGAGGGAGTTTGAGCAAGAAATGGCATCTTTTGCTACAAAAATCTCTCGACTTAAGGAGGAAAAAGGCCAGCTAGAGATGGTTATCTATCTTAGGAGCAGTGAAATGGATTGAGTCATTAAAGGAAGGGATCGCTTCAAAGATGACCTTAAGAGTCTAACCAAGGATTATGTGACACTCTAAAAAGCTAACAAGTCTTGACGTATTGGTAAGACATCAGTCGAATGGGTACTGAAAGTTGCCACTCTCAATCACGAGCTAAATCAACAAAAAAAGGAAGTCGAAACTAGTAAAAAAAAATCACAAGGGCACATGCTCTTGCTTCCTCCTACCAACGAAGGGATCAAAGACTCAAGACCCAAATGCTAGATGTGAAAGCCACCAGGTTTGAAAATGAAGCCCTCATTCATAGAATCCAGGAGTTAGAACAGTCTCTTCAGGATCATCAAGATCATATTAATGAACTTGCAAAGGCTTTCGATCAACGTGAACTAGATTGCCAAGCGATAATTGACCAAGCACGTTTAAACTACCAAGAAGAACATCAGCACCTTACTGAACAAGTTCAAATGGCTAAACGAAAGGCGGGTGACATGATTGAAGCAGCTTGGTCCATAAAGTGAGACATCATACTTGTTGGAGATCGTGAACAATGACTTTTAGGTTTTCTTGATCATGTGATTACACAATGTAATCACGTTAGATACTTTCACATGTAATCATGTCGTAAAAGAAAAATCCTTTTGTGACTCTATTAATGATGTTCTTGATGAACCTGTTTCAAGAATCAATTGTCTCAAATGCATATGCACACTTAATTTCACCATTTTTCATTACACTTGTATCAGTCATTCATTATCTTAACTCATCATTGCATCACAAATGCTTATCAATAAATACATATTTAATAAAAGTCTAATACGAGAACTGGGCCATAAAAGTGCAAGGGATTTTGAGATCAATCAAGAACATAAAACCTTACATAATACATTGCTACAACACACGATGCCGTAAGCAAATCATGGAGAGTGATCATGAAGCTCGTATTGAGCGACTTAAGCTAATGGTTAAGGAATCACAAGCCTGATGCTTCGTCAGCAATACAAAATGCAAAATCAACTGACAAAATTTATGGAACTAATGACTGCCTCTATGAAAGTAAAAAGGCAAGCCAGCACTACTAAAATAAGGAATGATCCTCCCAATTCTAAAAGTCCACCTGCCAATAATCCATAACCTGCCCGAGGGGAAACCAGACAAGAAAAATGGCCCGCTCCTACACCTGCTGCTTAGGCTCCACCAATCATCTACCTTAATCCCATTGCAGCAGGTTAATTCATTCTCGTGATTTAAGGGGTAAATATAAGAGACTCATCGGTAGATCTGATAACCTTTGACCATAAAGAACTAGAGAAAATAGAAGGTCAAAAGTCTACCATGACTGTGGATGAAGTGAACAAATTCCAGCTACTGGAAAAACACCTCTAAGCTATCAAGAGGAGTGACAAGTTCAGAGCTCTTGATGCGCAAAACATTGTTTTTAGTGTCTAACCTTGTTATTCCCTTAAAATTCAAAGTCCTGGAGTTACCTACGAAAGATGGTCGGGTACGAGAAAGATGAAAAGCTCCTCATCCATTGCTTCCAACACAGCCTCACTGAGGTAGCAGCTCGGTGGTATATTCAGCTAGATAATGTGAAAATCCAATGATGGGTTGACTTGGCTAAGGCTTTTCTAAATCAATACCAGTATGTGTTGGATCGAGCATTGGATCAAGTTTCCTTGATAAATTTCAAGAAGAAATCCACTAAAAGTTTTAGGTAATATGCCCAAAGGTGGAGAGAGGAAGCAGCCCTAGTTTAGCCTCCCTTTATAGAAAAAAAAGATAATAGTCATTTTTATTGACACCTTATGCGCTCTTTATTACAAGAAGCATATAGGAAATGCAACTAAAAAATTTACAAACCTAGTCCTCTCTAGAGAAATGACTGATGCAGCCATTAAGAGTGGTAGAATGTCTATCAAGGAAACATCTGGATCAAGTAAGAAGCCTATTGCTAATAAAAAGAAGGAAAGAGAGGCCAATGCCATAAGTTATACTAGCTTATCTCAGCCAAAACGACATCAAACACCTAACCCTCACTTCCTAAGGACGTTGTATTCTCACCCTATCACCATACCCCCTCAGCCAATTAATGCCATAACCTACAATCCATCCTTTGTAATTCTATTCAACCCATTACAAAGCTACCTTCCATAAGTTCACCAAAGTACCAATCAAGCAACCAAGAATGCACTTGGCAATCGAGGTACAAATTAACAAACATAACATTTTTATCCCATCCTTATGACTTATAAGGAGCTCTACCCGACCTTGCTCCAAAATCATTTAGTGGCCTTAATCAATGCCCTAGAAAAAAAGCCACCATGCTTGTAATGGTACAACCCTAATGCCTACTGTGAATACCAAGCTGGAGCAGTAGTGCATGACATTGAAAACTATATATCTTTCAAACAAAATGTGCAAAATCTAATTAGCTCAAAAGTATTACAGTTCGGGATGAACCAGGACCAAATTTTGCCACCAATCTTTTACCAAACCACATTGAGCCAGTTGCAAGCATGATCAATATTAAAAACAAATATGAAGTAAAGGCAAGCATAGAGGATGTAAGGATGCCAATGTTCTTGGTTTGGCAAGCATTGATTTAGGTCGGGTTGCTCGACGCAACAGAAAAATTGGAAGATAATCCTGACAACTTCTGTGACTTCCACATAGTATAGGTCATACCCTACAAACATGCAGAGAGTTTAGGTCCTTGGTTCAAAGAATAATGAATGAAGGCCAGATAGAATTCTATCATGAAATCACCCCTGCTGCTAAATCTATTAATATGATAGGAAATGAAACCATGCAGCTACCTTACGAGAGAAATCGACCCCTTATTCTTTATGGCAAGTTAAGTTTCGAGGTTAGTTCTTTGACACCTATACCAAAATTAGTTATGGAAGTACCTAAACCATTCTCGTATAAGAGCAACAAAGCTATCCTATGGAAATACGAGAATCAAGTAGTGATGATCGGAGAACTAACTCCCTCAACTGCTACAATGGAATTGTCAGGAGTTAGTCACCTAACCTGTAGCGGTAGGTGTTACACTCCCTCAGCTCAAGAAATACAGAAGGTTAATGCATCTCCAAGCACCAGCACCACTCAAGCCCAAGCAAAGAATTTTGAGCCCGAGAAAGTTAAGGAATTAGCAAGTGAAAGAGAAGCCATAGAGTTTCTCAAGTTCATCAAGTATAGTGAATATTGCATTATAGACCAGTTAAGCAAACAACCCATAAAGATTTCTATGCTATCTCTACTTTTTAATTCAAAGGTTCACCAAAATGCATTACTGAAAGTGTTAAACGAAGCATATGTGCCCTCAAACATTCCAATGGACAAGTTGGATCGACTAGTGAAAAATATCATGGTCGATAATTATATCTTCTTCACTGATGAAGAGATCCCACCTAGAGGCAAGGGCAGTTATAAAGCTCTACATATCATTACCCATTGCAAGGGACGTATTTTGCCCAAAGTACTCATAGACAATGGGTCAGCCCTTAATGTTATGCCTATGACTACATTAAGCAAACTCCCTATCGAGCAGTCCAACATTAAGAGTAGCCACACCATAGTTTGAGCTTTTGATGGTACATGTTGTAGAGTAATTGGAAATATCACAATCTAACTTCAAAAAGGCATATGTACATATGAAGTTGACTTCCAAGTTATGGATATTAATCCTTCTTAAATTGTTTATTAGGAAGGCCATGGATACACTTCGCTAGAGCCATCCCATCCTCTCTTATTAGAAGCTCAAATTTATGATAGATGATAAAGTAGTCACCGTTGGAGTTGAAAAAGAAATGATCGCCACTACTTTTACTGAGGATATCTATATAGAACCTAATGAGGATGCACTAGAGTCATCCTTCCAATCCTCCGAGTTTATTAATGCAACATTTGTGGGAGAAGGTTGCCAATAGTTAAACCCTACCTATCAAAGAGTACCCACTCGGGTTTAAAATGACCGTTGGCAAAGGTTTCCATGCTAGAAAAGGGCTTGGCAAGAATCTGCAAGGGATGGCCCAAGCCCTACAGGTCACCACTCAAGCCAACAAAAAAGGCTTAGGATTTAAGGCCAATACGCACTCAAGAAAGCAACAAAAAAAGAGAATCTACAACCAAGAGATGGCACAGTCATTGGGTTGAGAGGAGGAATCAAAGCCAACAATGTTCCCATCTCTCCATAAGATATTTTGTTCAGGAGGATGAAACGATCTAAGCCAACTAGAAGAGCAAAAGGATAAAGATGTCTTAGTCATCTTAAACAAAGCACTTAACAACCTCTATCTCCAAGATACCGAGCCATAAAATTTGTGTACTTCCACTAAGACTTGATTTTGATGATAGGATCATGACAGAAACCCCTGCACTTTTCTTGTCCTTTCATGTAATGTTAAGAAATGAAAACCTACTTGCTCTTGCCCCAGGGTAGACACGTGTCATATGTAAGGGGCATTTTTTATCAAACATTATCAATGAAATGACTTTTGCGTATATCATTCCGTATGGTGTATCACTTTTGAACCTTTTTGTCTCTATTACTCTTTTGCCTTCATCTTTATCCAAATCCCTTAGTTGTGTGTGTGCCTTTTGCAATGTTTATTTCTTTGCCCTTTCAGGTGTCCTGACGACAGTGACATGGATGTGTCTGATAGGTCTTTGAAGATCAATTTTAAACAATTAATTTATACTAGTGAAGTCGATCATAAAGAAGAGAAAAAAGCTCTGTACCACCAGACCTCTTATGATTAGTCGAGCAAGAGGAGAAACAGATCATGCCCCATAAAGATCCAATGAAAGTAATAAATCTGGGTACTCAGGAGGATTGAAAGGAGGTTAAAATTGAAACCTCAATAAAGTTCACAACTAGGACCAAGCTGATAGACCTACTCCGAGAATATCAAGATGTATTTGCTTGGTCATATCAAGACATGCTAGGACCAGACACTGATATATTGGTCCATAAGCTTCCCATCAAGCCCGGATGCAAATCGATCTGGCAAAAGTTAAGAAGGATGAAGCTAAAAATGCTTCTCAAAATTAAAAAGGAAGTCAAGAAACAATTTAATGCATGGCTTATAGGAGTAGCCAAATATCCAGAATGGGTTGCTAATATAGTCCCAAACCCAAAGAAAGATGGCAAAGTACGAATGTGTGTTGATTATCAAGATCTAAATCAAGCTAGTCCCAAGGAAAACTTCTTGCTACCCTATATAGATATTTTGGTAGACAATATAGCCAAGAATTCTTTGTTCTCTTTCATGGATGGATTCTCAGGCTATAACCAGATTAAGATAGCACCCGAAGACATGGAGAAAATAATTTTCATAACCATGTGGGGGACATTTTGCTATAATGTCATGCCCTTCGTGCTAAAAAATGCCAGGGTAAGCTATCAACGGGCCATGGCAGCCTTGTTCCATGACATTATGCACAAAGAAATTGAGGTCGACGTCGACGACATGGTTGCCACGTCGACGAAAGAGGATGAGCATGTCACAGACCTTTAGAAACTCTTTAAATGGTTACAAAAATTTCAACTCAAATTGAATCCTGCCAAGTGTACCTTCAGAGTCACTTTCGGTAAGCTTTTACGCTTTATAGTCAGCAAAAAAAGGATTGAACTTGACCCAAAAAAAGTCAAAACCATTCAAGATATGCCAGCACTTCAAACCTAAAAGGAAGTGAGAAGTTTTTTAGGGAGACTGAACTACATTGCTAGATTCATATCCTAGCTCACTAACAAATGTGACCCCATCTTTCGACTCCTTTGCAAACAAAATCTGGAAGAGTGGAATGAGGCATGTCAAGAAGCCTTTGATAAAGTCGAACATTATCCGTCAAGCCCGTCAGTGTTGGTATCGGCGGTGCTCAGTCAACCTTTAATCCTTTACTTGGCAGTCTTTGACAAGTCTATGGGTTGTGTATTAGGGCAGCATAATGAGTTAGGAAAGAAAGAATAAGCAATCTACTACTTAAGCAAAAAGTTCATGGAATGCAAGTGCAATTACTCTGTAGTTGAAAAGTTATACTGTGCTTTAGTGTGGATAGCCAGAAGACTCAAGCGGTACATGCTGTATCACACCACATGGTTAATTGCAAGGCTTGATCCTATCAAGCATCTATGTGAATCCCCTGCACTATCAGGAAGACTAGCTAGATGGCAAGTCCTGCTTTCTGAATACGATATTGCTTATGTCAGCCAAAAGGCCATTAAGGGCAGTGCGATAGCTTACTTTTTGGGAAGTCGAGTGGCAGATGACTATAAACCTTAAATTTTAACTTCCCAAATGAAGATCTGATTTGCATTTCTGAAAACGAAGATGCCTCTAACTAAGATCAATCCTAGAAGATGTATTTTAATAGAGCATTAAATGCTCTAAGACATGGAATTAGGGTAATATTGATGTCACCTGATGGGAGTTATTATCCATTCATAGCAAGGCTAAATTTCAATTACACGAATAATATCATAGAATATAAAGCTTGTGTCATGGGGCTTCAAGCAACCATTGAAAGGAATGTCAAGATATTACAGATGTTTAATGATTCAGCCCTAGTTATCTACCAATTGAGAGGGGAATGGCAAACTCGCGATTTGAAGCTGATGCAATAGGGGAAGCTGATAGCAGAGCTCAAGAAAGAATTTGATGATATTAGTTTTTGACACTTACCTCTAGAAGGGAACCAAATCCCTGATGCTTTGGCTACCTTGTCATCCATGTTTAAAGTCAACCAATAGTCAAATGTTGCTCCCATCCAGATGAGCATCTACACAACTCTGGTATCATCATAGTGTCAAAAAAGAGAAGGATAGCCTACCATGGTACTATGACATCCTTTGTTACATCAAGGATCAACAATATCCAAACATGCAATCGAGGCGGATAAAAGGACTATCAAAAAGCTGGCTATGGGATTTGCTCTTGATGAAAAAAAAAATCTTATACAAAAAGAGTCACGATCAAGTATTGCTCAAATGCGTTGACACTCTTGAAGCTAAAAGGATCCTAGAATAAGTTCATGAAGGGATTTATGGCACACATGCCAATGGACATCGGATGGCTTAGCCAATCATAAGAGTGGGTTATTACTGGTTGACCTTCGAGAGAGACTACATCAATTATGCCCGAAAATGCCATAAGTGTCAAATCTATACGGACAAGATCAATATCCCTCAAGTGCCACTTCATCTCATGATAGCCCCATGGCCCTTCTCTATGTGGGGCATGGATATGATTAGGCCAATCACCCCTAAAGCTTCTAATGGGCATCATTTTATCTTGGTAGCAATCAACTATTTCACCATATAGATGGAGCCTACCTCATATGCTAATGTCACTAGATTGACTGTCTATAAGTTTGTCAAGCAGGACATCATCTGTAGATATGGCCTCCCAAACCAAATCATCATAGACAATGCAAGCAATTTAAACAATCAAATGATGCAAGCAGCCTATTCATAGTTCAAGATCCAACATCATAATTCTATCCCTTATCACTTAAAAATGAATGGGGTAGTCGAGGCAACCAACAAAAACATTAAAAGAATAGTTGAGACAATGGTTGAGACTTACAATAACTGGCATGAGAAGCTATTCTTGGCAATTCATGCCTATCAAACCTCAATTCACACTTCCATGGGTGCTACCCTATTTTCTCTTATCTATGGGATGGAAGTTGTATTGCCTATTGAAGTCAAGATCCCTTCTCTCAAAGTCTTGATGGAAACCAAACTTGAAGAAGCTGAATAGGTCAAGAACAGATACGAGTAGCTCAACCTTATCAAGGAAAAACACATGAAAGCCATCTACATGGTCAAATGTATCAAAAATGCATGATCTGACCCCATAACAAAAGGATGCGCCCATGACAATTTCACCTAGGCAAATTGGTATTAAAAAAGATCCTCCCAATTCACAAAGATGTATAGGGCAAGTGGACCCCCAATTAGGAAGAATCATATGTCATGAAGCAAGCCTTCTCTAGAGGGACCTAATCTTGTCAAAAATAGAGGCAATGCCTTGCCAAACCCAGTCAACTCAGATTTCAGTAAGAAATATTACACGTAAAGGGCAAAAACCTAAAAAGGCATCCTTAAAATAAAAAAAAGACAAAAAAACAAAAAATAAAAAAAAAAACAAAAAAAAGAAGAAGAAGAAGACAACAAAATAAAGAGAAGAAGAAAACAAAAAAAGAAAACAAAAGAAATAAAATAAAATAACAAAAAATAAAATTAGGTCTAGATGAAAATCTAAAAAAGACATCTGGGCAACGAACCCAACTACGGTTAAAAACCACAAAGGAAACTTAAGAAGATCAATTTTGATGGGGCATGAATCGAGAGCACCTACAGGACAATGCAAAGCAATCCTAGGGATCTTTCGAAGATCAGCTCATGCTAGGCAAATTCATTGTTCGAAAAAGATCCTGAACAACACCTAAAGAACATTTATGTCATGATTGTCAAAGGCATATTTCGCCCAAAAGACCATCATTTTGGCTACCCTATCACTTGTTTGTCAAAAATATATATACCGAGTTATGTCTTTTTGTTGTCATGAATAAATATTACCTTGTTTCTTTTAACCCCTATATTATTCAGACTGCACTTGTCATTTAATTGATAATGTTTGATAATCAATTGCAATATGCATCAGGACATCTTGATATTACATCGAAAGGAAAAGAAAAGCACAAAACTTTGCTTACGCCTTAATTGTCAGGATTATGCACTTTTCGCATCCAAACACTCGCTCGGCATGACCATACAGCAAATCGTTTCTCCCTTTCACAAGCCACATCTCAAGAAGAAAAACCATTTTAGGCTGACCAAAAAATTGATCCATATGTTCTATCAAAATCCTATAAAAACTAGAGACATCAACCTAATTAGTTGAATGGTTTCCAAATTGTTAACAGTGCCTTCCAATTGTCAGGAAAATGATTAAGCCTCTTGAATCGAGAAATGCAACAATCAAAATTCTTAAGAGTTAATTTTTGGTCATATCCTCAGTGGAGCCGGGACAACCTATAATCCCCAACTGGATTAGGAAAATTTTCGTCTATAGTTGCATCAAAGACAAATTGCCATCCTTATGAGAGCCTGAATGACATACAAGGAGAACTACGACTATCTTTCATATTAGACTTTACATCATGCAATCATGATAACATTCCACATATGCATTCACATTACCATTATACATCATCATTTTTACAATGTTACTCAAATCCAGGTTTACTAAACTGCCAAGGAATCCCTGGTAAGTATCTAAGCTTTGCAAACTAAGTGTCATTCAAGTATGGTTCTTTTCTCCTAATCAGCTCATGTCAAAACCCTTTTTATTAAGAAACTACTGTCAAATGGCCAGTGTCAAGAAATTGTTATCCAGAAACTATCATAAAAAACTTTTTTCGAGAACATTTGTCAAAGCTTTGTCAAGCATTTTGTCAAGAACTAGTGTCAAAACCCTTTCACCGAGATTTTGTCATAAACTTTTGAACTTGTGTTAGAAGTTTTATAAAAAAAATGTTGTCAGCACTTTTTCAAAGCTTACAAGTCAATGGTAATTTTTTAAAGCCCACAAGGCAGTGGTAATTTTTTAAAGCCCACAAGTCAGTGGCACCCTTTTCAAAGCCCATAAATTAGCGGCACCCTTTTCAAAAGCCCACAAGTTAGTGGCACCCTTTTTAAAGCCCACAAGTCAATGGCATCTTTATAAAAGCCCACGAGTCAATGGCGTCTTTATAAAAGCCCATAAGTCGGTGGCACCTTTTTAAAGCCCACAAGTCGGTGGCACCTTTTTAATGCCCACAAGTCAATGGCACCTTCTTTAAAGCCCATAACTTAGTGGCACCCTTTTCAAAAGCCCACAGTCAGTTGCACCCTTTTTAAAAGGCCACAATTCAATAACACCCTCTTCAAAGCCCATAAGTTAGTGGCACCTCTTTGAAGCCCATAAGTCAGTGGCACCTTTTTCAAAAGCCCACAAGTTAGTGGCACCCTTTTTAAAGCCCATAAGTCAATGGCAGTTTTTCAAAGCCCATAAGCCAGTCATACCCTTTCTAAAAGCCCATAAGTCAGTGGCACCTTTTCAAAGCCCACACAAGCTGGTGGCACCCAAGTTTGAGTCAAAGACTACACAAGCTGGTGGCACCCAAGTTTAAGTCAAAGCCCACACAAGCTGGTGGCACCTAAGTCTAAGTTAAAGCCGGCACAAATTGGCGGCACTCAAATCAAAGCCTACACGAGCTATTAGCACCCAAGTTTAACTCAAAGCCTGTATTAGCTGGTGGCACCCACATATAAAATCCACATTACTTTGCACTTGTCCAAGGGGGCTAAACCTTAAAAACCTAACACACTTTTAGAGAGGCAAACCCTGCAAAATTCACTTAAACCTTTATCAAAATTGTTGCTAATACACTACACTTATGATAGCAAAGTTATTTATAATTTATTTTTTTGCAGGTGTTTTGGAAGCGTCAGTCCACCCCAAATAAAATAGTGTCTATTTGTCTTCGTCATGTTTCTGATTTTCAGCAATGGTTAAAGAGGGGTAGCTTTAGACATCTTATTTTGTCCCAATTAATTTTTAGCAATCTGAGGCACGGATGTGAGAGGGGGCGATGATCATATCAAAGTATTTTGAGGAGGTCAAGAAGGCCTGGGAATCATATCAAAGGTAAATGCAAAGATATAGCATCAAATGACATAGTTCAAGGTGTACAAGGATAAAATATATGAGAAAATTCATAATTTTACTTGAATGTATCGATACATGGTTCTCATGTATCGATACAATGCTCCAACAATCCAAAAATTTGAAATGTCCCTAATTGTATCAATACAACATGTAGATGTATCAATACATGAGCTTCTATATCGATACAGGACCTCATGTATCGATACTAGGCCATGCCAAGACCAAAACATGCATTCTGTAAAGAAATGTATCGATACATATCAATATGTATCGATACAGTGCTTCTTAGTATCGATATGACGGTTCATAGTATCAATACAATGTCCATTGTATCGATACACTCAAGGTTTTTGGACCAAATATATCGATACACTCTGTAATGTATCGATATATACAGACCATTTTCCATGGTGTAGGCATTTTTGAGTTATCTACCATTGATCCAAAACTCGATTTTAACTCGTTTGTTTGCATCATAAAAGATTAAAACCCATATCAAATTATGAATTTAGACTTTTGAATTAATCAAAACATTTTTTGAAGTCTAAATTAGATCAAAAAGGTCAATGTCACATGATCACCCTACTCCTTCTTAATTTGTAGACCAAGATCACCATCAGCCACCCTACTTGCTAGAAAACCATTTTGGCATTTAAACCAGCCACCCTATGTCCATCACATTGGTAACAAGTTGCTCCCTACAACCACCAAGCTAACATCACTTTGTCCCCTTTGAGAAATTACCAAAAACACCTCCAAGTTGGCTCTAAAATGCTAGTATAAATAGACCGCTTCTATCTCAGCTAAAAAAGGTTAGATTCTAGCTTATTTTCAACTTCCAAAACACATTCCCACATCAAGAAAACCAAAATCCCTAGCTCTTTACTCACAACCTAAAAACAACCCTAAAACACTCATTCCCAACCATTACACATTGTAAAAATCACTTTCATCCATACCAGAACCAAATCCTCATTGTTTTTCTCTTTTTCTTGCTTATTAACAACAAGGAAAAGAGGGAAATTCAAGCCATCTCTGCTGCTCCAATTACTTGGACAAAATTGAAGTCTTATTGGTATAACTTCTTACTTTATCACTTTCATTTTTTGTTTTTCAGCATCTTCATCATTTTAGTGAGTTCTCCATGTTTCCATCAGCCTTTTAAGATTATCTTGCATTATTGTGGCTTTTGGTTGTGGTAGTTTAGGATTTGGATGCCTTAATGCCCTTTTGATGTGCAAAATGCCTTATTTCATTCTCATTATTTTGATAGCTCTTGCTTATGCATTTTATGCCATATCTATGCATCTTGTTATCCTTAATCTATGTATGAATCGTTAGCCTAACACATTTCAAGCACATTTATACATTAGCTTGCATGAATCAGTGTCATTTTCAGCATCTATAACATTTTCTTGTTAAAATGCATAACACTTTTTTTGTCTAGACCATTGGTAAAGTTAGCATCTCTATTCATGTTTTATGCCATCCCCTTGTATGTTAATTGTCTTCTCCTTGTCTAAATACATGTTTGATGGCTATCAAAAACTAATTTTCAAAACCTCCCTAAGCCAAGTATGTTAACCTCAACCAATGAGGATTAGCATGAACTTAGCATTTTCCTTAAACTTAGCAAAATATCTTGGGAACAATTAAGCTTTCTAGATTTGGAATCCTAGTTAAACGAGCTCAAATCTTCTAATTTTGTAACAAAAATGGCCTTACACCTATTCTCGAAATGTTCGTGCCTTGTTTTTGAGTCAAAACCTTAAGTGGTGTGATCAACGGGCTATTTAATCATCCTAAAATATTCTGGGGCTGTGCAAATAAGTTCGTGATGCTCATGCCACTCTTTCCCTTCAGTCATGGATGTTCAAATGTCGATGACTCAGGTTTGGACCTATAAATGTAGAGAAAATAAGGAATACCCCCTACTTTGTTTTGTCCTTTATTGGTAGCATCACTGTTGCAAATTGAAAAATCACTTTAAAATCCCAAACGCTTTTTCATGAATTTTATAATATTTTTCACTAAAAATGTGTCAAAATATCTTTAAAATGCGGTCTTATTCATCCCCAAATCAGTCTGGATGAAAAAGTTATGATTTTTCAAACCTAGACTGTCCAAAATCCCTAGAGTGAATAATGTGCCTTCTAGTTGGGCGCTTTAGGCCTACTAAACGATTTTTTCAAATCCATTCAACATTTTTCCTAAAAAGCTCACGAAATTTTCTTTCTAGAAAGGTATTGTTTGCAATTTTTTAGTAGCAAATGAGTTCAGAATGATTTTTCAAATTTTGACATACCTTATTCCTCATATGCTCTGCCAGCAGTGTAATGGATCCAAACTTGAGAATTTATTCCCCTCGAAAGTGACTTTCTGAGATATTGGGAATATTTTTATATTAACCCTTGTCGAGTTAGCTTTCTAACAGTGTCTTGTCCACCCTTTAAAGCCTTTAAACCAATTTAGAATAAATTTGGAGAACAGGATAGTTCGATGTTGTCCCCTATTTTCGGTTATAGTCAAAATTGAGTTGTTGTCCCGAATTTCGTCTCGAGACATTTGAATGTCTCCGTGTCACCTCGATCAGACTCTAAAACATGCCTTGACCTCCATAGGCTCGTATCAAGGTATAAACATATTTTACATCTTTACCATCCTTATTCACAATAATTTCTTTTGCCAAAAATCATCAAAACGCTCACACATTTCCTAAATCACAAAGTTTTGTTAACTTAAGTTTTCCAACTCTACTTCTCAAAAGAGTGTTAGACGTGCCACTTTTAGGGATACTCTAACCTCGACTTTCTGAGGGGATACTCCAACCCTGTTTGTCAAAATTGTCAACCTAACAAAAAATCTTCCTTCATCAAAATTATTTGTCATTCACAGGGATACTCTAACCCCATCTTTCCAAAGGGATACTCCAATCCTGTCTTTCAACTACAATTAAATTTTTCTCCTTCTCAGATTTCCATGAAAACGTCAAGCAAACCTCATTTAATCAAGAAACCCAAATGCATCTCGAAAATTGTCGATTCGGTTATTCTCAGATAATCGATGCTAATTGCAAGATAAATTCCAATAGTCCATCCCTTTTCTTATCATTGTATTGAATGATCCATGTCATGTTACTTCATTTATTACCTTATTAACATGATTTCCTTGTGATGATTATATGCATTCATGTTTTCCAATCATTTCAAATAGAACTAAGGGTAATATTCCATGTGGGTATCTTTCCACTGCCTAAAGTAGAATATTCCATTTTTCAAAGTAAAATATAGAGATCATTTTATTGAAAATCTCTATATTCCCATCTCTTCGGGGCATATATAAGATTAAATTTTTTTCATCAAAACTTGATTTGTATTTCTATAAGATTTATGCATTAAAAGAGGGTTATATCGAAATAGTGATAAGGTAAGATCGAAAGAATCAAAGCCAAGATAAGATATGGCTAGTAAGGTACCGATTTTGGGTGTCGCAAAGAGGCTCGTACCTCATCATGTGTAACCCGCTCCCGAACTCAAACAATGAATCTTTGTACTACGTAGACCATAGGATCGATGTTTTGAGTTGTATAGCTTAAGACATAGGTTTCGATAGCATCCAATCATGCCTAGCCCAAAATGATCGGTGGTGACTCCAAGCATTAAGCATTTCATTATCGTCATCCAAGACTAATAAGATGAGCGATTCGTCTTATGGTCCCCTTCACTATACCACAAGTCAAGAATTTGTACTTTATCATTCTCATGACATTGTAAAGGAAAAGTATCGATCAAGAAGACATTTCCAAGTCAGAAAAATATTTTAAGTCGTATGCACCCATCGATCCGTGAGGATCCACTTCAGGGTACGTTGCGACAATATCCTTTTTAAAATGAAAATCAAGATTTTTCAAGTTATCTAAAAATAAAGCCTTTCTTATTCCTCCAATTTTCTAGCAAGGTGCGAAAGATATTTTGATTTTAAAACCTTTCGTATTCCTTTGGTGTTCCAGTGGAATACGAAAGAAGATGATTTAAACTTTCGTGTCCTTCTAAATTAATATGTAATTAATAAAGTACTATTACCAGACATTATGAGAAAAATCGATCCTTACTCATGATTGTAACCAACCCATGGACTCTTTCAAGTGATTATTGATATTGCCATAAATTTCAAAGTTTATTTTTAAGGGTTTCATAATCCTTGAAATATGAACTCCGATAGGTGATTAATCTCACCTAAACAAAATAAATTAGTGGTGACTCGAAAATAAATGATCGTTTCGTAGCAACTATTTAGGGTAAAGCCGAGTAAGTGATTTATCTCAATGATTCAGTCCCTGGAAATTAAAAATAACAATGATATATAGACATATATAGGAACGAGGGGTACACTTGCCTTCTTAGGTTTAGCTGGTCATGATTCGTATCCCAACCATGTTGTAACAACCTATCGAAAAGTTGAAAGAATACAAAAGGTGAAGATATCTTCCACACCCACTGAAAAACTGGATGAACATGAAAGATTTTATTTAAAAATCAAAATATCTTACATACCTCACCAGAGGATTGAGGAATACAAGAGGTTTTGTTTCATGAAATTTGAAAAATTCCAATCTTCATTTTGAAAAAGATATCTCATTATTAAAACAATCTGTAGAATCCTTTTCACATACTATTTTAATTTAGAGATATTGCCTTAATTTTTAAAAAATTCAATGAAAAAAATTACCCTAAAGCTCGATTTATATGAAAAGTACTAAACTAACTGTAAGGATCCAAAGTTGGTCAAAGTGACCAACATGTCCTTTAAAGCACATTTTCATTATGATACAATCCCAGTGACCTTTGAGAACTTTATAACACTATAAAAAGATGAACTAGTCTCGAATGTGTACCTTTGACATAAAAGTATCCCAATAATCATATAGGACTCAATTCTAAGATAGATTACTAAAATACCCCTAAGGAGTACCTTTGATGTAAAAATATCCTAATAAACCCTAAAAGACTCTCAAACGATATAAAAAACAAACTTATCCGTAATGTGTACCTTCAACATGAAAGTATCACAATAGTCATATAGGACTTGATTCTAAGGTAAATTATCGAAATACCCCTAAGGTTTACCTTCAACATGAAAGTATCTCGATAACCTAAAGGACTCAAAATAATAATTATACCTTAAATGGGTACATTATATATTAAATATGACCTAAAATGCAAAAATTGCTAGTAAATCTCAAAATTTTCAAAATTGCATTTTGTACCCCACTGGAGAACTAAAAGAATAGAGAAGGTTCTAATATCTTCTACACCTTACTGAAAGACTAGAGGAGAGCTAAAAATATTCCTAAAATTTCCAAAATACCTTAAATGGATAATTTAGTATGGGAAACAACCATCCTGACCCTAAAATAGTAGGCTTTACTAAATGATCCATAAACTTTTCTAACTTTTCAAAATGGTCTGTACATGAAATAAATATCACAATTAACCGTCAAACATATCACAAAAATCATGGAAATCATTCAAAAAGCCATAAGAAGCATTCAGCCAAGCACCTTTAGCCTTGAAACAATTTTTCCAAATTTTACAAATTAGCCCTTAAACTTTATAAAATCATAAAAGACCCTAAAGGCTAAAAGATGTATTTCAACATGTTAAAAATACATAAAATGCACTCCTAAGTGTATATGAAGCTTTCAGCCAAGCAAGGAAGGTTGTACTATAATTTTTTTATATTTTCTATAATTATTAGATAGCTAAAAAATCAAAAACATCATTAAATCACAGCCAAATCTTGGAAACATCTATCCAAAGCCTTAAAAATTTTGAGAAAAATATTTTTGGTCCTTAAGATTTCTAAAAATCACAAAATTATACAAGTCATCATAAAAACAACCAATAAAATTAAATTCAATGCCACTATGTCTTTTGGTCTCTATAAAAAAAACTCAAATCAACATCATTATGAAAGAAATCATGAAAAAGAAATACATAAACATGTTTTATCAACATATTAACATGAAAATACCAAGGCAAATAGTAATAACATGAACCTATATACTTGACAAAATCAACATCATATCAATAAAACATACTGAATGAAAAAAAATACGAAGAAAAATCAAACATAACAATTGTTCAAACAAAATCAACATCATATCAATAAAACATATCACATGAAAGAAAATTGTTCACAGCCATCATACTTTGCTTTTCAATATGGATCAAAACCCATGAACTCAAGCATGATTTTGGCTTACTAAATGGGAGAAAAGCGAATGAAATGAACAAAAATTAAGAATTTTCTAAGTCCTTTTACCTTAAAAGGGTAGAAAATGGTAGAAAACTTGATTTTTCTTAAATGTTTTTGCTATTTTTTTGCTTGGAAAACCATTAGCCATTATTTGAAACATCTTGCCCCTATTTATGGGGGACAAATTTGGCCAAAAGGAGGAAAAATCCCCTTGGTTGAAAGTTTATTTAATTTTTTAATTTATTTTTTCATGGATATTTGTAAATTAAGATAAGGACCCATTAAACTACTAGGTACTATTAGCTTAGTCATCATGTATGACTCATCATCTTGATGATAATCAAGATAAGATCACTTAATGACATAGTTAAAACCAAACTAAGTTGGTTGGGGGAAAATTGAAATCTAACTAAATTAGTTTCCATGAAACTAGCCTATAGAATTCCAAAGAAAAAAATAAAAATAAAATCAAAATCAATAAAAGTAAATAAAATTTTGGGAATGAAATAAATAAAATCACAATATTAAAACCAATCTTGAATAGAAATCTTAAACTCGTAAAATTTTATTAGAAAAAAACCTTACTTAAGAAAATGATATATATGAAAATTTTAATAAAAAAGAGCTGCAATTTAAAAAAACATCCAAGCTAATTTAATGAAATTTGTGAAAATATTTAAAATTTTAAATTCTAAAAAATTTTATAAAAATTTTTTACAAATAAGAAAACGTTTATACTTTGGAACCAAGAAAAAGAAAAATTTCATAAATACATTCAAATTTATAAAAACGAATTAAATTCAGCACATTACTCAAAATATTAATTAATAACAGTAATAAAGATGAAAACCTAAAATCCGAAACAAATTTTACTAGGAAACATTTTACGAGCATAACACTTGCAATACTGTGAAAAATTTTAATAAATAAATTTGACAACTTGACATCCCATAGTATAAAATGCTACTGCGGATTTTTTCTTGAATATTTTAGATTTTTCAGAGTAAGTATTTGCATAAATACCACACATGTATCAATTAAAAATATGCGACGATTGATTCTTAAGGTTTCATGGAAAAATTTTGAAAAAAATCTTAAAAATTGAAAATTTGACTATAATATCATCTACAAAAATAAATTTTTAAATTTATTAAAAATATTTAAAAACTAATTTTTCTCTTGAATATTCATCATTTTATTTAAAATTTATTCTTTTTAACCTTTGAAACTAAATTTTTTCTATCATGTTCATGTGCAGCCATTTAGGTGTGACCAAATAGGTCTTGAAAATGCCTAGCCCACTAGGAGGAAGTTGACCTCTTCCAGGGCAACTACTAGGTTCTCATTCTTAGATATTTAGGACCACTAACGAGAGAAGCCTAGACAAAATTAGGTGTCTATAGCTACACCTCTTTAGTTGTCATTGAGAATCAAGAACAAGATGAAGACCAAATAAATACAATTTCATTAAAGTTGTAAAGTCTTGAAAAATAAAATAAAAACCTCTACTTTAAAATAGGAAAACAAGAAGAGGAACCTTACGTCTAGGGTGAGACCAAGATTAAGAAGCTAACTAAAGCAGAGCTTAAGCCTGATGGGTTGACTAGGGCAAAACCATAATAGTCAACTAAAGGTGACTAAAGTGGAAACTAAGGCAGATGGGTTAACTAGGGTTAAACTATAATAATTAACTAAAGGTTACCAAGGTGGAACCTAAGTCGAATGGGTTGACCAAGGCAAAACCATAGTAGTTAACTAAGGGTAACCAAGATAGAACCTAAGTTGGATAGGTTGACTAAGGCAAAACCATAATCAGATGGGTTGACCAAGGTGAAACCATAATAGTCAACTAAAGATGATCAAGGCAGAACCTAAATTTGAAGGGTTGACTCAGGTGGACCACAATAATCAACTAAAGGTGACTAGAGCAAAACTTAAGTATGATGGGTTAACCAAGGTGAAACCATAATAGTCAACTTATGGTGTAGATAAGGTCGAATATTTGATATGTTTTAAAGGATACGAGACTTACCTTTCACTTTTGAAGGAGTAAGCATATTGAACAATTGTTACTTTTCTCCAATATCATGCTCAGCTTTCGATATGCAAATCATTGAATACAATGCATGCAGAATGCATATGGTGAAGTCATGTCTTAATTTATTACTATATTTTCTAATTTATAAGTCTTGTCATTATTTATTATAAATAATTTCTAATCCAACCTATTTTGGAGTTAAGGTAATTTTAGAAAACGTGATAAATATTTCTTTTTCATTTGTTGAAGTATAGATGTGCCTCTACCTAGAGTTAAAGGCATCTTCAAAAAATGTTATGGATATCTTTTTTTTCTTTTTTAATAAAGGAAGCCAATGCCTAAACTTGAAGTTAAAGGCATCTTTAGAAGATGTTGAGCACAAAATAAGCCTACTCTTATTCTTGGAGTTGAAGGCATCTTTAGAAAATATTACGGACAATATGAGCTTACTCTTACACTTGAGCTAAATGCATCTTCAAAAAATGTTATGAATATCTCCTTTTCTTTTGGCAAGGGAGTCTGTTTTTGTCTTTCATCTTCTTTTTAGGGAATCATCTAAAGGATTTATTTTTCTTTTTATCAAGAATTTTCTTTTGATCATGTCTTCTAGAGTCTTTTCCTTAAGTTTTATTTAAAAATATTGTCCATCCACCTTAATGCTTCCTAGAATAACCAAAAGGATTAAAATATTAACTAAAGTCCTTCTAAATGTTTTGACCTCATTCCAAAGTAGTACAAGGAAATCTCTTTGCCATTATTTTTATTTTAAATTGGTAATCATCATTTAATAAAACTATTAGCATGGTTAATAGGTAATCTGACAAAGGTATAAATAAAATATATGTATTTACATTTCAATAAGAGAAATATAATATTAGTTTTTTAACAAGAGCAAAAATAAAGGTGAGATATAGAAGGGATTTGAATATTACTCAGATAGATAAAATCTCTTATTTAATTTTTTAGAGGTCTTTTCTGAGCGAAATGTTTGCTTTTATGCAGGTCTATCTCTTTAGAATGTTTTTGACCATACCATGCTATTTTCTAGCTTGAAATTTTTGGCACATTGCGCTTTGTTAATTCTTTACTAAATGCTCGAGTCGTCCTTTTTAGGTTTACAACTCGAAGCCTCATTTTTATCACCTTTGATCAGACATTGTTTTGGGTTTTCATTTAATTTTTTTAGGGAATACCCTTTTGAGTTTTCAATTTTTTTTTCCAAATGGCATTGCTTCTAGGCATAATATTTCTTTACATTGTCATAATTGACAAGGTTTAGTAAAGTATCTTTATCCATTTCTGCCAAAATTAATGTTCTTCCAAAAAAATGCTTTCCAAACCACGTGGGGCTCTTTCCAATTAGGTGTCTGTTTGCCCCATGAATCCTTTTGATCGGGAAGAATTTTTTTAATACCAATTACATATCATGGAATTGCCTTAGGCAGAGTTTCTTATCATGAGCTTTCATCATCCTTTTCTGGTACATTTGCCTATGTTGGATAGCATCAAGCCTTTTTCCTTCAATGAAATACAATTGTTCATATCGATGTCGAACCCATTCAACTTTTTTAAGCATGGCTTCCATCAATTCTTGAAGCAAGGGGATCTCAACTTCAATTGGTAGCATAACCTTCATGCCATATACTAATGAGTAAAGGGTCACCCCCGTTAAGGTTTGGATTGAAGTTCGATAAACCAAGAGGGCAAAGGGGAGCTTTTCATGCCAATCCTTGTAGGTCTTCACCATCTTTCCCACAATCCTCTTAATGTGTTTATTGGCTATTTTATAGCTTTATACATCATCAGTCGACTTGTTACCAAATTTTGATATGAGATTGAATTAGGTAGACACCTTTATCATCAATTTATTATTCCAATTAGAGGAGTTATCTGTTATAATTATCTTAAGGATTTTGAATTGACAAATAATGTTGGTCTTCAAGAATTTTATTACCATTGGCCTTGTTACATTTGCATAGGAGGTAGTAATGACCTATTTGGTGAAGTAGTCTATGGCCACTAAGATAAACAATGACGGTTCAAAGCTATAGGTGTAATTAGGCCAATAATGTCCATGCCATTTATAGAGAAAGGCCATGGCGTAATTCTGACATGCAATAGCAAATGTTATATATGGATCTTATCGACATAAACTTGGCACTTATGGCATTTTCGAGCATACTTGATAGAGTTACCCTCTATAATCATCCAAAAGTATCCTAGCCTCATAATTTATCTTGCCATTTTATGTCCATTAGCATGGATTCTGCAAACCTCTTTATATACTTCTTCTAAGATTTTTTGTGCTTCAAAAGTATCCACACATCTTAACAATGTCTGATCATAACTTTTCTTATAGAAAATATTATTATCTAGAATGAAGCTAATCGCCAACCTTTATAGTGTCTTTTTGTCATTTTTAGGGGCATTATCTGGATATACTTGATCCTTGAGATATCTTTTGAAGTCCCAATTCCATAGGAGGCCATCTACTTCTACTTCAACATTATGATAATGTGTGGGATATTTATACATGCTCATCTAAAGTGGGGTTACTTTTTGCCCCTTATTTACTTTGAGCATTGAGGTGAGGATGGTTAAAGCATTTGCCATTTGATTATCATTCTATGATAAATGAATATAGTTCACCTTCTCAAACTTTTCTAGTAATTTTAGAATTGATCTTTTATGTTTCAACAACCTTGAATCTAGGGTTTATCATTCTCTGCTTAATGGATAAATCACTAAAGCTGAATCCCTATAGACTTCTAAATTTTGAGCTTTCCTTTCTATGGCTACAAGAAGCCCTATGATGCATGCCTCATGTTCTGCCACATTATTTGCACAATCAAAATTCAATTTGGCAATGAAATAATAATAGTCTCTTTCCACAGATATCGAAATTTCCCTAATTTTATGACCTAAAGCATTAGAGGCTCTATAAAAATACATCTTCTATATCGATTCCTATAGTGGTTTTCTTTCTCCTCCATTGAGATATTAATTAAATCTTTATCAAGGAAGTTAAAATTTAAAAGTTGATAGTCATCAAGTAGGAATTTGATAATAGCGATTTTTTTGTAGCCTTTTAACTCATATAGACTATATCATATTCCAATAACAAAACCTACCATCTAGCTATATGTCTAGACAATGCCGGTGCTTTAAAGAGGTATTCGATCAAATCTATTTGGTAATTAGCCAGGTGGTATGATACAACATGTATTATCAAAACTTTTTTGCAGTCCAAACTAAGGTATAACATATCTTTTCTATTAGGGGATAATTTACCTCATAGTCTAAGAACTTTTTATTAAGGTAATAAATGGTTTTTTTTATTCTTCCTAGAGTTGTTGTGTTCCCCCAACACACATCTCATTGACTTTTTAGATGCCATAAGATAAAGTATAAAGGGATGCCTTAGAACTAATGGTATTAGAATATAGAATTAGGGGACTTGATAAGTAATGCTTTATTTTCTTGAATTTGTTTCGGCATTCTTCATCCCATTCTCTCAGGCTGTACTTTTGAAAGAGTTAAAAAATTGGATCATATTTGTTCGTAAGTTAGAAAATGAAACAGTTAACTTAATTCAATCCCCTAAGAAAACTTTTTACTTTTTTTTGCATGCATGGAAGTGGTAATTCCTGAATGCCTCTAATCTGATTAGGATTAACGTCAATCCATTTTTTCACTCATAAAGAAGCCTAATAACTTCCCTGGTCCTGTGCCAGAAGTATACATTCCTAAATTTAACTTTAATCAATACTTTTTTAGCCTTTTGAATAGATTTTGTAAATTTGTGACATATCACTTCTTGCAAATCGGCAATCATATCATCTACATATACTTCGATCTCTTTTTGTATCATATCATTAAATAGAGTGACCATTGCCCTTTGATAAGTTACCCCAGCATTCTTTATTCCAAATGGAATTATCTTGTAACAAAAAGTGCCCTATGTGGTGTCAAATGTGGTCTTTTCTATGTTTTCCAACACAAGTTTAATCTGGTTACATCCTGAGAATCCATCCATGGAAGAATATAGATAGTTTTTTACAATGTTGTCAACAAGAGTGTCAATATGTGGAAAAATTATCTTTTAGACTTGCTTGATTTAAATCCTAATAATCTATGCATATTTTGACTTTCTTATCTTTTTTAGGAACTGATATAATACTTGCAACCTACTCCTAGTATTTTGGTACCTTGAAAATCTGACCTCAAATTGTTTCTTTACCACTTCTTTAATCTTCGAAGGCATTTTTGATTTCATTCTTTTTAACTTTTGCTAAACTAGCTTAGATTCTAGTTTTAGAGGTAATTTATGGACCATTATCTTCGCATCTAATCTTGGCATAACTTAATAAGACCATGCTAAGATATCTCAAAACTTTGAAGCAGACTTATCAATTTTTCTTTAGTAGCAAGCATGAAAGCAGTCCTTATTCTAATCTTCTTTCCATAATCCTTATTATCCCCTAAATTTATCACTTTTGTGGGCTTTTCCTAAGGCATTATTTGTTTATCTTTCTGCTTAGTTATTTTTAATAGATCGAGAGGCAAAATTTTATCATTAAAATTTTCTTCAAAATCAACCTCATTCAAGTAAACAACATATTCAAAATCAACCTCCAAATCCTGATTAATATCATCTGCTTCCTTTCTATCGAGCAATCTATAAAGGTAAAAAGAAAAAAAGAATGGGAAAAATTATATGGCATGATTTATGTATGTGTATGTAAAAAAGAAAAAGAATGTCATTTTGAAAGAAATTAAACATACATAAAAGGTTATATGCATTTCATTTCTAAGAATGGTAATTTAACATTTTAAGTTCTTTATAGAAAAAATCCTTGGATGCTAAAGTGAGTTGTTGGAATTACTATAGAATTTATCTGAACACTAGTTTTCTTGGTAATAGTCTAATTCTTTTAGATGCATCTAGGAAGACATTGGCAAATTCCATGATCACCATTTAGTCCCTCATGTTCTTTCCAATGGTGGCCACTTGACACTTCTTCAAGGCCTCATGATCACCATTATGACATCTTTGTTTTTTTTTGGTTTCTGGATTGATGACCCCTCTTTTATGAAAAATTTCCTTCAATAAGTTGTAAAAGGTTGACTTCTATCTTAACTCTTGATTGATGGCTTGAGTTAATTTTTTTCATTGAGTTTTATTCTTTATTTTCTTCTTTTAAGTTTATTCTAACTTAAAACCCAGTCCCGTTTGTCTTTCTTGCCAATTATATTGATGGATTGGCTTAAACCCAGTAAATATTTTCTGAGCCTCTTTCTAGCTCGGACATCTTTTTCCACCATGAGTTTAATGCCTATGCGAGTGCTCTTCGATAGGCTGGGTTAAGGAATTATAGAATCTTCCAAAATAAATGTAGCATTAACAGTTGTAAAAGCTCTGAAAGAACACTCTTTAACTTTGGCATTTGCCTTAACATAAGAGGCTTCAGTAAAAGCTATGGCTACTATGTCTTTTTCTTCGGATATGCTAACCATTTTTTCATCAATTATAAATTTGAATTTTTGATAAAGTCATGCTCATCCTAATAAATAATTGTATGCTGAGATGATATCTATTACATGAAATTCTAATTCAAGCAGGAATAGGCTGATGTTTAGAGTAACTAGAATAGTTTCTTTAGTTTTTTAGTTTGTTCCATTAAATTCCTTGACAACTATGATTAATCTATCTAGTGTTAACTGGCAAGAAAGATAGATGATTAGCAGCATCACCTTCAAAACTGATTCATTATTAATGAAAACTTCAAGCAGTATAGTCTTGTGGAAATGGTCTCTCATTGTGAGATTTCATCATCACAGAACAAAATGAAGTAGGGGCTAGGTTGATTAGCTTTTTAGGCTGGGTGGTTAACAACGGGCCTAGTTTGATTTCAAAGAAAAAGATTTAGGATAGTAGTATATGGGGTTAGTGGAGTAAGAGGTTAGGATGTATTAAAAGAATATGTATTTTATGCCTGTTGTCCTTGATTTTGATAGTAAAGGTAAGGTCCTTCATGATATAACTGATTAGCATAGTTGATGAATGAGGCCTTTTTTGTTACTAGATCCAGCTTTCTTCCTAATAGAAAATTCATTAATTGTAATCTTTTTGACTTTTATAGCTGTCTCAATCATCTCCACTGATATAATAAGATCGGTAAAGTTTTTGGTTGCATTATCTATTTACTTGTCATAGTAAGGACGATGTAAAGTATTCATGAACATCATAGTTGTTTCATTCTTTGTTAAAATGGGTTGAACCTAGGAGGCCATATCCCTTTATCTCTATGCATACTTTGTGAAAGATTCTATGCTTTTTTTCCATGTTTTACAAGTTAGCCTATCTGCTAACTATTTGGCCATCTGTTTATACTATTGCATAAATGTGTTTGCTAAATTCGTCCAACATTGGATTTGAGTACAGTTCAGGTCATTATACCATTGAACTGATGATCTTGACAAGCTTTCTTAAAAAGCAAAAGAAAAGCGTGTCATTTTGTGAGTATCTGATCATTATTTAGATAAACATCTTAATGTGAGCTTGAAGGGATGTAATGCCCTTGTACTTTGAAAACTCTAGCATTTTAAACTTCAGTAGGAGGACTAAGTCTAGTACTAGGTTAAGGTCCTCAACATCAACACTACTGTATAGTTTGGTCTATTTTATAGCCTTTAGTCTTATTTCAAAGAGCTGTAATTTCCCTTTTTTGATCTCTATTTTAGCCAGCTCTTTGCCCTTCAATTTATGCCTTTCTTCTTTATCAACACTAGGAATCGTTAACTCTTCTTTTGCAGCTATAATTTTTACACCTCCCTCTTTTGAGAAGACATTAGGGTTAATAACAATATTAGCGATGGATTAGCTACGAGGATGTTTTGTTGCATATTTTAGGTATTTGACAACTATGCAATTTGACCAATAGTCATCTATTTTTTAACTAGTACCCCAAGATCCCCAATAAGAGTATCAGTATTAATTTCTGGCTATTAATGAATTGGCTTCCTTGCTATTAACAATTCCATCATCCTTGTGATTTGTGCTTACAATTCTTCTTGCCTTTTCATCATGACTTCTTGGGCCTTCCAATGACTTTTCTATAATCTTTCTAATTTTGCTAGGTGGTCTTAAACCATTCTTCTTATTTTGTATCAAGCATAGTACTGATGAGTGCATGGTGGTACAATTGGTGAAATTAATAAATGTATGACTATCAATGTATGATGTATGTATGCATGGTATGAACATATGAATATATAAATGCACCTTTGAGAACACTTGTTTTAGCAAAAGATTCTAAACTCAAAAATTTTCATTAACTTTGTAGAGAACTACATATTCACAATGTTGATCATACGTAGATTACACCCAAGAAAGGTCTTAACTTGACCATATTGCTTTTGAGCCTTTTCTAAAAATTTAAGTACAACATATCTAAACTCCTCCGTAGGGTTAATCTGCACCTGTAGCACCTTAATCTTCTCCGCCATCTTTTTGGCTTGAATGATAGTTGAGTGAATTTGTTCCATGCGATGATCAATATACATCTGTTGGTTTATGCACCCAGCTTTCTATTTTTTTATGCTCATTTTCAGCCCACCGCAATTTGTCATCCCAATATGCTTTCATGTCCTAGTAGTCCCATATCAAAGTGCAAATATCACCTTCTCTTCATTGCAAGTCTAGTCCCATCTCTGCAATAGTTACTGTAAAGGCTTACCTTTTTTCAAGCGATTAGAACACCCTTCCATGTTTTTAATCCAAGGCGGCTCAGAGTTGTTCATTCTTTTCAATAGACCTCTTTAGCTAAAGATAAGTATCAATATGTCTTTTTTTTTTCTAAAATAGCTTCCTTAACTTTTCTTTCTAGGGTTTTGGCTTTCCAAATTGCTAGCTCTTCTCGAAGTTTATTTCTTCTATCACTCCCTTAGAAGTCTCACTGGAGTTCTTGGATATCTTTGCAAGCTTTAGTTTCTTGTTCTGTTCTACCTAGTATGATTTCATCAAATAATAATTTTCCTTTATCCTCGTGACTTCTTTTCTTTTGGCCTTTATTTTTTTTTTTAAATAAACAACTTCTTCTTGAAGCACCTGGTTATCAACTCTTATTCTTTTTTATTCCCTGGCAACTTTCTTTTTAATCAAATTAACCTTAGAAAGAATAGCAGGCTCTGGTTAGATAGTTACTCAAGGAATGGTCTTATCTGTAGTTACTTAAGGAATGGTCTTATCTGTGTTGGGAATAATCATGTTACATCCTCAGATTTCCCTTAAGTATGATAACCTAGAGTGGTCTTATCTATATATACACGTAACCTAGTCATATCTTTCCTTCCATTTACAAGTGGCTACCTAAAGTGGTTTTCTATAACTTTCCCCCTGATATTCAAGATCTATGTTGGCTAGTCTTAAAGTCATCGAAATGAACTACTGGGACCCATATCATTTTCATACTAATAATGGTGCATATCCCATGGTACCCCAAATAGCAAACAAAGGCACAAATACTGAATCACCACACCAATGGATGAAAGGCTTTGGCACAAACAAAGGTGTTTTCCATATTATTTCTTCATAAGCCAAGTTCTTGAATGTCTCAACCCATTTTTGGTTCCTAATTTGAGCCACTCTTTCTTGATGAGCTCTTAAAAAGAGAATGCAAGAAATAAAGTTTGACCCTCTCAACTCTTTTGCCTTAAAAATGACTTCGTGCCCAAATATACAACAACAGAGCACTTCCAAAAAATGTCCCTCCACGTTTTTTGGCATTTATTGAGTGCTTGGATTATCTTAGTTAGAATGGCTGGGGTTTGGTGCCTATTCTTTTCTAACTGGCCGACCAAGTCTACCATTATAGCTTTTACATGTTGCAATATTCTCGAGAGTAAAACCAAATCGTATATGGCTAAGGTGAATGCGTTGAAGGCTTTTTCAGTGTTAAAGTGTACTCAAATGTGTTCCTATAGAATCTACCAAGAAATAACACTAGTGTTTCTCTTTTACTCGATATAATGGTGGCCTGACTCAAAATCTATAATCTAGAACTCTGCCCATTTTCTTATGGAAGTTGGTCGAATAACATTTCTCATAGTAAATGGCCTCATTTCCAAGGGTCCAAGCCCAAGCAAAGCTAAGATCTCCTCTATAGTTGGAGTCATGTCATGCTAATTAAATGAGAAACACTAGAATGATGGATCCCAAAACTTAATCATAGCCTAAACTAACTGCACATCAAATCATAAGTGCGATTTGCCCATATTTCTCAATAAATTAGGTCCCAATATTTCTACAAACTTTCTCAAATTATTTTTATACGGGTCCAGATGTGTAATTTTGGTAACTCAGATACAAAAACCCTTTGATCCAATTCTGATTTAGCACGAACCGCTTGAAAATACTTGGAAATAATTACTATATATACTCATTCAACCATAACATTATACAAAAATTAACCTAAGCTTAAATTCTATTTTAAAGCAAGCATTCCTGTATGTAATACAAGTGCATAGTAAACTTTGAAATATTAAATACAAGTGCAAATTATTAAATAAGTCAGTATCTATATGAAATATTAAATTCAAATCATAATAAACTTTGAAATAAAAACAATACAAGTGCAAATTATCTAACTAAATGGAAGTTATAAATTATCCAAATAAATTATCTAAATTTACCAAATAAATGGAATTTTCAGATAAAGAGAGAAAGAGGGAAACAAGTAGTTTTATCCCTTCATTTGTTCCTAATTTCTTCTTGATGTCTAAAATCAGGCATGGTTTTGACAAGGTGGTGTAGATACCTAATTTTATCCTACCTCTTCCCTGATAATCCAAAAATATCTAAGAATGATAACTTAGTGGTTGCCCGATAAGGGTTGACTTTTTGCGGTCAACTAGACTTTTTCAAGACCCATTTAGTGGTACTTAAATGGTCGTAGGTGCATGTGACAAAAAAATGTCATTTCGAGGGCTGATCTTAGATGAAAAAGACAAGCATCAAGGTAAAAATTAGTTTTTAAATTTATACTTGTGCAATTTTGATTTTATTTTTGCAGATGTTATCATGGTCAAATTTTTCATTTTTAGAAATTTTTTGAGAATTTTTTGTTAAATTTTGGAAGTTGACCATTATATATTTCTATAGATACCTGTGTGATATTTATGCCAATATGCAATTTAAAAAATTAGAAATACTCGAGGAAAATTCATATTCGCATTTTATACTACAAGGTGTTAAGTTGTCCATCTTAGTAATTAATTTTAAATTTTTCACAGTACAAAGATGATCATACTTGTCAAATATTTTTCAATAAAAATTATTTTGGGTTTCAAATTTTCTTCTTTATTACTTTGATAAATTAATATTTTGATTAATGTGTTGGATAAATTCATTTTCTATAAAATTTGAATATATTTTTGAAATTGCTTCATTTCCAAGCTACAGGGTTTTTTACTTTGTAAATTTTTAAGGAAGATTTTTTTGAGCCTATATTTTTTAAAATTATTCAAATATTCTTGTTAAATTCAAATTAAATCAGCTTTTCAAAATTCAATTTATTTATGAGTTTTGTTTTTTTTTTTTAGAATTTTCATCTTTCCAAAATATGGAGTTTTTTAAATTCAAATTAAGCCCATTAATTTTTTGAAAAACCTAATAAGCCCATTTTTGTTTTCTATCAAGCTCAAGAAGCTTATTGGATTAAATTATTAATTAAATTTGTTATGTGAAATTTTATACTTCGAATACATAATTTTTATTTTGCTACGATTTAGTACCTATAATTTGTTTTTATTCAAATTATTTTTTTCCCTTTCATAGCCCTAGAGTTTGATGATGTCGTGCATGATGGAATCCATGAAATAAAAAAAATAATTAATTTAAATCAAATCAAAATCTAGAAAATCCATAATAATAAAATAAACATTAAATAAAAACAAAAAAGAAAAAAAAATTCTAGAAACATCTAGCACCACCATTCGGCGAAGAGCTTTTCTTCAGCCTTTGTCCAGCTTCCATCACCTATAAATAAATAGGGGATGGATTCCAACAATTGAAGACATTAGCCTAAAGGACGAAAAAAAGAAAATAAAATCACTAAATTTTTATGTTTTTAAGCATTTTTAAGGTAAATTCTTTTACTAAATCTTTAGTTTTTGTTACTTTCATTCATTTTTCTTCCTTTTAGAAGAAATATTGTTATTTTTGTGTACATATTTTTGTGTTATTTTCTTAATAACTTTCATGTTGATTTATTCATTATATAAGCTGTTTTTATGCATATTTTAGTTGGGTAAAAATTATGATATGTATATATGTTTATATTTATGCAGAATGTGATGAAAAAGAATATTTTTGGTAGAAACATAGTGTTGGTCAAACAATTTATGACCTTGTATTCAATTTATTTCTTGATATTTAGGACTATCTTGTAAAGTTTGAAACTTTTAGGGGTCTAAAAATAATTTTTCCAAAATTTTGGAAGGCCTTGGAAATTTGATTCCAAGCTTGGCTGAATCTAATCTTGATGATTTTGTGATGTTTTGATTCTTTTAGGTTATGTTGTAATTATAATAAATATAGGGACTAAACTACAAAAAATTGTAAAATGTTTTAGGCCATATAAGCTTGGCTGATTGATTATGGATACTTGTGAAAGTGCTTTAACATTTAATTTAACATATTTGAATGTGTTTTATGCATTTTTACCATTTTTGGGGTCATTTTGTAATTTTAAAAAGTTTGAGGACTTATTTGTAAAATTATAAAATTTTCGTTCCAAGGCCATAGATGCTTGATCGATTTGATTATATAATTTTTAACATAATTTCCATGATTTTTTGTGATCAATTTTATGTTTAATACGTGTTTATTTTGCTTAGTGACTAAGTTGCAAAGTTTGAAAAGTTTAGAGTCAATGAAATATTTTTTTGACATTTAAAGAATATTTCTAACATTCTTATGGCCTTCTGTAGCAGTGTAGAAATTATTAAAACTTCTCATATTCTTCTAGTTTTCTAATACTGGTACAAAATGCAATTTTGAAAAATTTAAGGGTCTATTAGCAATTTTTTCTTTTTAGGTCATAGTTGATGTTTAAACTACCATAGAGGGCAAAATTGTCATTTCATATCATTTTTGAGTCCTCTAGGTTATCGAGATTTATAGGTTAAAAGTATAAGTTGGGGTATTTTAGTAATTTTTTGAACCAAATCCTTTATGGTCACCATGATACGTACATGTCAAAGGTATATAATAGGGATGGGTTTGTCTTTTATAAAGTTGTTGAGTCCTTTAGGCTTACCAGGATACTTTTATGTCGAAGGTAGACTTTAGAGACATTTTAGTAATTTACGTTAGAACCAAGTCTTATATGATCATTAGGATACTTCTATGTCAAATGTGTAAAGCAAGAATAGGGTCATTTATCTATAAAGTTTTAGAATCTTTTAGGGTACCAAGATATTTATATGCCGAAGGTACTCCTTAATAATAGTTTATCAATTTATTTTAGAATCAAATCCTTTCAAGATTTTTTTACACTAAAGGTGTACTTTAGGGGACATATTGGTCAAATCAACCAAATTTGGATCCTTAGAGTCATGTTTAGTACGTTTCATCTAAACCAAGTCTTGAGGAATTTTTATATTATTTGCAAATCAAGGCAATGTCTCCGATGTTAAAATAGTATGTGGAATTTTTCTTAGCATATAAGAGAGGTTTTATGAATTATTTTAATAAAAAGATATCCTTTTTAAAGTAAAAATCAAGATTTTCAAATTTCGAAAAATAAAACCTTATATATTCCTTCAGTTCTCTAGTAAGGCACAAAAGATTTAAAACCTTTCATATTCCATTGGCTCTCTAATAGTGTACAAAAGAGAATAATAAAAACCTTCATGTTCTTTTAGTTCTCCAAAAAGGTGTGGAAGATATTTTGATTTTCAATAACATTACAAACCCGATTTTCTCATAGGAATAATAAATTTATTTTATGAAAATTTTGACATATGGGAATTATAATGAAATATCAAATATTAAAACCGAATAAAAATCAAAATTATGTTAAACATGATTAATAAGGTACTGATTGTCTAGCATCACGATAAGGTCGATCCTTGTTGTGATTGTAACTGACTCTCAAACCCTTTCACATGATCTTTGGTATCAACATGGACCTCAGAGGTTGTTTTATAGGTTTCCTAACCCCAAAAATATAAACTCCAACAGGTGACCAATCTCACCTGGATAAAATAGATTAGTGGCAACTCCAAAATCAATGGTTGTCTTTTAATGACTATTTAGGATTAAGTTGAGTGAATGATTCATCTTAACAACTCAGTCCCCAGACATAAAAAATAAAAGTATAATATTAATGATGAATGCCCCCTAAAACTAAAAAAGAATAATGGTATTTAGATATATATAGGAGCAAAGGGTTCAGCAAACATTTTAAGTCAGGCTGGTCAGTATTTGTATTTGGGCCATGTTGAGATAGCTTGGTGATATCGCTGGGGATAGGTTAAAGAGTCAGGCCTAAAATTAATTACATGATAACTAAATTTTGACTATTTTGGTTTGAACTTGTGTTTAATGATAATTCATGGTATTTTTTGAAAACATATATTATATTTTTTATTTATATGGAATTCTGGTATGTATTGTTCATATTTTTCACTAACCTTTTTGTTTCTTTTGCAATGTTATTTTTATGGGGCATTTAGGATAGGGTTTTCATTATTTTTTAAAGTGTCAAATCATAAAAGGTAAGTTTTTACCCTGCACACACTATGCACTTACATATGCATTAGATTCTCCTCCAAATATATAGAGGGGACATAGGTACCCAACATTTTAATAAAGGGCAACATAGCTTTACGTTTTAAGGTGTTAGCCTCTATCTAGGCCAATGAAAAGGTACAGGGTGTAAATTCCTACACTTGCCCTAGCTGTTAGCCTCATTATAGGCATGGAAGATACTTCCACTCAAATTAAACTATTTCCAACATAAACCTGCGATGGGTAAGGATTAGGCTACCTTGTCAGTTTTTTTTTTTTTAGGCTCAAGAAGTAATTCGAGAACCTATTTAGATGTTCAACCCAAACTTCATGTAATGAACCTTATATGCCTCATTTAGTTAGAGCCATACTCAGTTCTAGAGGGTACCGAATTAACTACACATAAAGGAACATTTCTTATCCTTTTCTTTTCATTTTACATTATGAATATGTGAATCATGTGATAATAAGTGGACATCATCATTTATGGTAAGACCTTTGTTGCATCTTAAAAACTGCTATCATTATTTTAATTCAAATGCCAAGTTATGATGGATGAACATTGTCACTAATAATACGATTACTTCTTATGCCTTGCAAGTCATATGTGTGACCTTAACTACATGATGTAGACATGTAGGTTAAATGATGATATTCTAACATCATTGCTAGCAACAAAGCTTTTTCATTTTCCTCAATGGGTATTGTGATGCCCTAACATATTTACTTGGGGCAACCTAACTTATCTTCATATTAATTCTTTTCTTATTTATCTAGGCTAATTTATTTCCCATTTCTTTTATGAATCCTTTTTATATATTATTGTATCATAATAAATACATAGGGCAATGATGAATGAATATTGTGTCTTACCCTAAACCCTAACACCTTAATTTATTTTAGAATTATATTTTTGATGATAGGCCCTTTGTATATATTTGTTCACATGTATTTTTCTTTAGCATTACATTAATTCAATTATTAGACCTATTCGTATATATGCAACAATAGATGCATTCATGATGTGCATTTCATAAGGGTAAGGGCGTAAAATGAAGATTCACTCAGATTTATTAGTTTTCTAAAGGAATTCATTTCTTTTAACCCAAGAGTGTCAGGATAATCAAAGATCATTGACCATGGTAGATGGATTCTCAATACATTTACAAAGGGCGAAGGAAAATGATCAAAAAGCCCTTGAGATTAGAATTAAATGACAAGAGGGAATGCAAGCATAAATCTCTAAGTTGATAGAAGAAATGATGGCTAGATAGAAAGAGTCTGAAATTGAGAATCTAAGAAACCAAAGGAATCTTTCTAGTACTATTGTTAGCTTATTCAGGGCAGAGGGGCAACATCCTCAAAGAACTCAATCTATAGGAGCTAGTTCTATAATACATACTCCTACTAACCTTAATGCTCAACGAGGGGCAAGAGGTGCAAGAACATATTCTACTTTAAATAATCCAATGGGTGTGAACATTGATGAGCTCATAAAGCTAGAAAGTCTCAAGCTCAAGACTTAAAAAAAGGGTCAAACTTGAGAATAGTAAAGAAAAAAACCAACTCCTTGAAAAAAAGCTCAAAGCAGTAGAAGGAATCAAGGATTTCGATTGTGTAGATGTAGACAAGTTGAGCTTGGTACCAGATCTAATTCTCCCTCCTAAGTTTAAGATGCTAAACATTGAAAAGTTTAGTGGCACCATTTCTCTACTGGCCCAAATCAAATTATATATTAGAAAAATGATCGAGCACACATAAAATGACAAGTTTCTCATTCACTATTTTTAAGAAAGCTTATCAGGATTAGTGTTAAGATGTCCAATAATTTGAATAGGACTCGATTATGATATTAGAAGGACTTAGCTAATTTTTTTTTTAGCAACACAAGCATATGTCAAATTGGGCACCTGACCAATTATTTCTTTGGAATATGGAAAAGAAATCAACAAAAATGTTCACACAGTACACCTAAAGATAGAGGGATGTAGCAGCCCAAGTACAACCACCTTTGTCAAAAAAAGCAATTGTATCTTTATATCAGACTACCTTAACAAATCCATTCTGCAATAAACTTATAAGAAGTACCATAAGGAATTTTAATGATATAGTTGCCTCTGGTGAAATGATTGAGAATGCCATCTAAAAGGGAAAGATACAAGTTAATGATATGCCTATGGTGAAAAAGTGAAAAACTTTTGAAAAAGAAGAAGAAATTCAAGTTGTCTTCCGGATAAATCAACCACTTGCAAATCCTCGTAAATATTGGTGCATCCTTATGAGCCATTTATCTTGTCATGAATAATGCTCTAGTGCATCCCAAGATTCCTCATAACTGATGCCTACAATTACACCAACTTTTGTATCTGTGCATAAACTAAGTATTTAAAAAAAAGGTAGAATAGATATAATAAGAGAAATCCAAATCGGGTTAAGTAAATCCTTTTACCTTATTTTGAGCTTTTGCTCGAGCTTATCAAGAACCACCTCTTGACACTTATCCAAATTGAGACTCTAAAACCCCCATATCCTGAGTGGTATGATGTTGACCAACGTTATGATCATTATTCCTGTAATTTAGGTCATTCTGCAAAAAATTACCCTATTTTCAATTACAAAAGTTTGAGATCTCATCAAGGTTGGGAAGTTGAGCTTTGAAGAGAGGAAAGCCAGATGTTGTTGAAAGGTATATTAACAAGAGGTAAGCATTGAGAATAATTGAGTTTAAAAAAAAGTAGATGCATGCCAGAATGATTATTGTAACTTCTTTTGAAAAGCCTTTAGCTTTGAATTGACATAATCTTGTCAAACATCCATGTTAAATGTTTTAAAGAGACAAGAATGTTTCAAGAAAGCAAATATTTTCAAAAGTATGATGATGAAAAATCTTAAGATTGCTAATGATTGGTGTTGAAAATGAGCTTGTACCTTTCCATTCATTTCCCTATACATTAACTAAGATCATTCAAAAAAACCAATGCTTTAAATTCCTAAACCATGATTCCCCACCTAAAGAGTTATAGAATAAAGTTTCCAAGAACTTATAAGTTTCGTTAAAGATCAAATAAATGAGATATCCTTTTAGGGAACTTAATAAGGGCAATTAGATGTGTCCAAGATTGAGCCTAAAATCCCCATTTCTTTTTCATTTTTTTAAAAACATGAAATTTGTAACCATTCCTTAGAAGTTACTCATTACCTATTTTTTACGATAGAATAGTGAAACAAAATTACCCCTATATTCCTACTAAAACCTTTTTGAGCCTTGTTTCTTTTCGATCACTTTAAATATGGCCTAACACCCATTGTCGCAGATTTTAAAGAATTGAGCACAGTATTTCCTTGCATACACGAATCCATGAATTGCTTGATGACCTATTAGTGAAATACTAAAAAGGAAAATGTACATAACTTTTGGAAAAAAAACAAATCAAAAAATAAAAAGAAAAATGTGAAGAAAATTGAAAACTTGAATGCAACATCATGTTGTTAGGGTACTCAAAATGATTTTAAAAAAGAGAAAACCATCTTTTCTCCTAGCAAAAAACTCAATAATTTAAATGGCTTTGCTTGAAATGACAAATAGTTATTTTTCTCTATCCTTCACAATTATAGAAATTTAACCTTTTGTAGTTCTTTTTGAGCTTGATAAGTTATTTTCTTTCTTTAAACCTTAATCAAGGATCACCCTCCACAGTAGTGGGACCAGAAAAGCAAAGCTTCAAGATTAGAAAAAACAAATTTCATTCTAAAGTTACAAGAAAAACAAGTTAGTTGCCATAATGAAAATTCTTAAGAGAGAAGCAAGTTCAAATTTGAAGTTCAAATATTTAAAATAAAGAATAAAGAAAAACATGATGAAGAAAGAAATAAAGAAAAGCAAAGAAAAATATAAAGAAATGAAGATTTGTTTGCTTGAAAAAAATGCTAGATTCAATGCTTTTTGGAGAAAATTGATCCTTGATTCAATTACCTTTAAACATGTTATTTGAGCTTATTTACTCTTTCCTTTTAAACCTTAAGCCATGCCTTATGTTACTTAATTGCAAAATCCATTTCGATCAAGCCCAGCTATTTGAGCTACCGAGCCAATTCTAGGAGGCTCTTTGAAAATTCTTCTTTTCGAAAGATATTTAAGTCCTTAATAGCATGATAGGACAATTAATTAAAAAACAAAAAGTAAAGGAAAAAGAGGGAAAATTTGAAATGAATGAAGCTCTACGGTGAAAAACCCATAAATGGGTAACCTGAAGTTAAACAAGGAAAAGTCATTGATATCACCTATGGGAATTACAAAAATTTTTCAAGGAAAATCCATTTTTCAAGAAATTTAGGGGTGTCAAAAAATCCTAACTACCTTAAGTTACCATCTCTAAGTTAAAGAAACAAACTTCAAAAATTATGTCTATCACTTTTCTAATTTGACCTTCATGTTTCTAAATCTTTCACAGCCACTCTTGGTACTCGTTGAAGTGCTAATAGTTAGGACACTTCAAACAATATCAAATTCATTTGATTTTCAAAGAAATTTATACCTTAATACAACTTGATTTATTCATGCTAAGAAAATGGGGCATGCATCCTATTTACCTTGAAATTTTTAGGCCAAACTAAATTTTTTAAGTGTTAGCTCAAAGAAAATATTGAAGCAAGAAGGGGTGAGTTGGTTCGATAAAAACTTGATCACAAATTGATCTTTTGTACAAACTTGAAATAAATGAAACAAAAAAGGAGTTAAGGATAAGAAAAATAAACAATCAATATATAGAGGTTTGGTCATTGAACTCAGCATCTATATCCTCTCTTCTTAGCAGTTTCTTGCCAAGGTGATTCCACAATTCACTAATGAAATTGTTTACCTTTAAGGCTAAGGTATAACCTTACACCTTTATCTTTTGAGGCTTAGACAAAACCTTTCAATATTCTTAAGAATCCTACCCTAAATTCTTAAGTGTTTTCACTCACTTTCATATAATCCTTTTTGTGATATGAATGAAGTATTTGCAAACAACCTGAACCTTTAGTAGCTGGGTGTTTGCTGGAATTTAAGTACAAAGTGAATGAGATACAAATAAACTTGAAAGAGCATAAATTTGATACAAGAAACATGAAGAATTTGAAGACTTTGAGTTTTTGTTGTTCAATGCTTGATTATTCTTTTTCTCTTTTGCTTCTTCAATTGTTAGGAACCTTTATTTATTATCTGAAATTGATTTATAAACGTTGGGCATTAAATGAGGTGGTTGGGGAGTTGTTCTAGCCTTCATAAATGCTTGTTTCCATTTAGACCTATGCTATTGTATTGATACAAGATTAGTGGCATCAATACAAGAATTAAAAAAGTGATCATTACAGCCTATTGTATCGATATAGAAGGCTGATTATCGATACTTGCCAAGTTGTATTGATAAAGACACACCTGTATCAATACTTTCAAGGTTTTTAGTTAAATCTTGGCTACTACCAAGCAATGTATCAATACATATTGGGTAAGTATCAATACATGCTGATAAGTATCGATACAATTAAGGGTTTTAAGCATAGTATTGATACATTTTTGCATTGTGTCAATACATACCTTTAAAATCATTTGTAAAATGATTTTTCTTGGCTTGATATTGACTCAAACATATCTAAAAAATATTCTAAGTATAAATATGCATTTTGGAACATATATTTTTTTTAAAAAAATACACATTTAGTACTTTTTCAAAATATTTTTCAATTTTAACATAAACACAAAGTTGGAAATAATTAGTACAAATTAATTTAGCTTAAGTTGCTTGTTATATCAAAATCAAAATTAATTCAAAGCTAACAATCTCCTTCTTTTTAATATAACAAAGCTTAAGATAAATTTGCTTGTTAATGACTCCCCCTAAATTTTTGAGATGGAAAAAAATTCCCCCTCAATAAAGGTAATGGTTTTCAAAAGTTTTAATTTGAGCAAATAGGGTCTTTTAAAGCTACATCATTTCAAATCAACAATATTGCCCATGATTTTCACAATTCAAGCTACAGCATGTAAAAATGTTCAATATCAACATGTTATCTGGGTTCCAACACGATAATATAATCATAATCAAGTGCATAATAATATCATGGAAGGCATATTTAGCAATGCCAAATGCATTTGGCAAATTTATGGCGTTTCTCCCCCTTGTCGTTATATCAAAACACAAGAAATATCAATTCAAAGTAATAGAAAAAATGCAACCAAAGATGAGTCATTGAGAATTAAATGTTAAATAGAGTTACCAAAATAAGTAAAAGATGTCCAATGGAATGGAATCCTAAAGCTTAAATGCATCCAAAAATGAGCCTAATATGACTAATTGTCATTGGTCGAAGGATCCTTGATGGATGGAGAAGTAAGTAGAGGAGCATGAGGAAAGGCTGCCTAGAAGCTATGGAATTGCTCATTTAACACTCGATGACTATGCTCGAGACTAGAAAAGTAAGCATTAATGGAATCGAATCGGTGATCCCAAGAGTCAAAACGTCGTTCCCATGTATCAAGACATCCCATGATGGAATCGTACAAATGTTGAAGGTCCATGGGCATGGATGATGATGTATTGGTAGCTGGGTGTGGAGAGGGCGCATCATGCTAGATATCATCATCATCATGGTCAATGAGAATAAGAGTGTCCAATTGCTCAAGCAACAGAGATGGTTATCGACGAGCCTTGGGAATGAAGTTGGTGCCTTAAATGTCATACCCGACGAGCCCAATGAATTTACGTCCTATATAGAGGTAAAAAGATACTATAATTTTAGGGTTGTAAAAAAGGTCAAGACCTTGAGTGTCGAAGTAGTAGCTCAATGCCATGCCATGTAAGAGGCTATGACAACCACGACCACAAAAGATAAAGTCCGTAAAGATAAAATAGGATAGGTTTAAACAATTCCTGATTTGAATCATATGTAGCCATCAATATTCAGAATCATTACTTAAGGTATGTTTGGTGTCGTATGGGTAGAGCATATGCAAAATGTTAAGATGAAGTAAGCAATCAACCAGAGGAAGCAGAGTAGCTTTGTTGTTTAGGGTATGCAAGGTTATGAGAGTTAGATCTTCATTGATCATACATTCATTCAGGAAACCAAAGGTAATCGCAAGAGAAGCAGGGTTGACTATGAGATCTTGTCCTAAAGGATAAGATTGAATAACAATGGCATGGTCATGATCATCAATGATAAGTGAGGCATTTCTAAAGAATGCATGAATAGGATTCTCATGAATCGGGACGTTAAGAGAGAGAAATTTGGTCCATGCAAAGGTATTAAAAGTTTAAAGGTAGGGATAAAAAATGGACCAAAGGAAAGGGAAGTCGATAAGTCAACATTATTGGATGGGCATACAGGCATAGATAGTAGTGAATTGCTCGTGAGCCTGTGCATCTCAAAAACAAAAGTCAAATAATGATTGATTTTGGATCGGAGGTGGTTGACAAATGAAAAAAATGGAAGCACGGGTGACAGGCCCTTGACGACAGGTAGTTTGTTTGGTCTTTGGAGGCATGTGAGTGTTTAAGGTGATTAGGGAATTTTGTCGAGTAGATGCCTGGTTTGAACAAATAGAAGAGAGATCAAATATTGGTAAAGTGTTTGAAGTGATTAGGAGGAAATCAGATGAAGTGGAAGTAGGTTCTGATAAGGTTTGTCAAGGGTGGTGAGGCTACCTAAGGAAGGAGTTTGAGTTGAGAAAGCAAGGAATAGAGTACCTAGGCAAGATGGGTTGCCAAGGAAAGGTTGTATGAGAAATATGGTCGACCACGTGATAGGCAGTGGTTTTGGTGGCAATGTGGTATAGGTTTTCAAGTAATTTCGTAACTGATCATAACAGCCAAGGTTAAAAAGAATTAAAAATGAAAAATCACTTAAAGATTTTGAAGAAATTTTGACAAATTATGAGGATTTTAAGAGGGGGAATGGTTAAGGTTTGAGTGAAGAGAGTTTTCAAAATTTTTATAGTTTTAAGTGGTAATAGATTGAATTTTTTTGAAACGAAATAGAGAATTTAATGAAATAAAACTGTTTTGGATCAAGGATTATAGGAAAAGATGAGGATTTGATGACAAGTGATGATTTATGAAGCATGAGGGTTGAAGAAACTAAAGAAGTGATGCCTAGCTTTGATGTAGACGACGTTGCTCATACAAGGATAGCCTAAATAGATAGTTTGTATCAATACAAAGGAGACAGTATCGATACAAGGTATCGATACTTAGAGTGCAGTATCAATCCAAAGAATTATTCTAGGTTTCTGTATCGATACAATGAACTATGTCTCGAGACATAAAACAAGTTTCGGCTATATCGATACAAGATGGAGTATCGATGCATATAGTTAAGTATTGATACAAGGAATGATTTTAGGTTTTATATCGATACCTAGAAATCGGTCTCGACACTGGGAAAAAGTTTTGGCTGGTATTGATATGTATAGCTTAGTATTGGGTCATTTCTATTAATATGGTGTCCATTTAAGCATATTTTTGACCTAATTGGTCATTGAAAAACATTTAAAAATGCAACTTTCAATAAAACTTTGGTATCAAAATCATTTGCATAAACAATTCAAAATTTAACCAATAAAAAAAATCATCCAAGAATCAAAAGTCATATAAGTGCACATCATTAAACAAGTAGGTATGTAAAGCTAGTTTTTTTAACCAAGCATGATGTGAACAATATTAAGGCAAAGTATCAACTTATAAATTTAGGGTGCATTCATTAAGCCAAGTTCTCTTCTTATTGTGAAAAATCTATCCTTGTCAAGTGGTTTAGTGAAAATATCAGCTAGTTGATGCAAGGTATCAACAAATTCAAGCACTATATCTCCTTTTTGCACATGATCTCTAATAAAATGATGTCCAATCTCTATGTGCTTAGTTTTAGAGTGTTGAATTGGATTTTTGGTGGGACAAATGGCACTAGTATTGTCACATTTAATTGGAATATGATCCATGGTAATGCCAAAATCCTCTATTTATTGTTTTGGGCACAACAACTTCCTGCAGATATGTACTCTGCTTCAGTTGTGGATAAAGCAATACTATTTTGTTTCTTAGAGAACCATGATATGAGCATAATTTTAAGAAATTGACAAGTACCAGAAGTGCTTTTCCTTTCAATTTTACATCCATCTAAATCCACATCGGAAGAAACATATAAGGCAAGCGATGATTCTTTTAGACACCATAAGCCTAGATTAGGAGTATCTCTAAGATATCTAAAAATTCTTTTTACGACAACTAGATGTAACTCCTTAAGTGACGATTGATATCTAGCACAGAGGCATACACTAAACATTATATCAGGTTTACTTGCGGTAAGATATGCAATGAGCCTATCATAGACCTATAAAGTTTAGAGTTAAGACATTTACCTCTTTCATCCTTTTCAAGCTTTGTTGAAGTACTCATAGGTGTGGAACAAGGCTTTACTTCATCCATTTTAAACCTTTTAAGTAATTCCTTTGTATACTTTGCTTGATTGATGAAGATGCCATCTTTTGTTTGCATAACTTGTAGTCCCAAAAAGAATGTTAATTCTTCCATCATACTCATCTCGAATTCACCTTGCATTAACTTAGAAAATTCTTGACAAAGAGATTCATTAGTGGCACTAAAACTAATATCATCAACATAAACTTGAATTACTAAAATGTCCTTGCCTTTGACTTTTATAATAAGAGTTTTGTCAACATTGCCTCTATTAAAACCTTTTTCAATTAAAAATTTTGAAAGCCTTTCATACCATGCCCTAGGTGCTTACTTTAAACCATACAAGGCTTTTGAAAGTTTAAAAACATGATCGAGATAATGAGGATTTTTGAAACCAGAAGGTTGCTCAACATAAACTTCCTTATTAATGAAACCATTTAAAAAAGCACTTTTGACATCCATTTGAAACAACTTGAAATTGTTCAAACATGCAAAGGCTAATAGTATTCTAATGGCCTCTAGCCTAGCAATGGGCTTATCGAAATCAATTCCTTTTTGTTGACTATATCCCTTAGCTACTAATTCAGCCTTATTTCTAACTATGGTTCCATGCTCATCAAGTTTGTTCTTAAAGACCTATTTAGTACCTACGCTGGGATAATTACTAGGTCTTTCCACTAAATTCCAAACTTTGCTCCTTTCAAACTGATTTAACTTAACTTCTTTTGCATGGCCATGATCTGACTATTATCCTTTAGAGCCTTATCTAAATTCATAGGTTCAATTTGTGAAAGAAAAGCTACATAATTGCATGCATTTCTAAAAGATGATCTAGTTCGTACCCTTTGATTAGGATCACCAATTATCTCATCTTTTTTGGCATATGTCAACTCTCTAGAATAATTTTTTCTTTTTCCACTTGAGTTGACTCATGTAGTTCTTATTCTTTTGGAGCTTCTTGATCTTATATTGTTTGTTCTTATTCCTTGTGTGATGCTTGTTCTTGGAAAATCTCTATATCATCACTATTAAGAGATACCTTTCTCAAAGTTGAGTTAGTTTCATCAAATATAACATGTATTGACTTTTCAACAACCAAAGTTCTCTTATTAAACATTTTATAAGCTTTGGAATTTGTTGAATAGCCAAGAAAATTTCCTTCATCACTTTTTGCATCAAATTTACCAAGATTATCCTTTCCATTATTTAGCACAAAACATTTGCATCTAAAAAATGAAAAAAGCCAATGTTAGGTTTTCTTCCTTTAAAAAGTTTCTATGGAGTTTTCTTTAGGATTGGCCTAACCATAGCTCTACTTATAATGTAGCAAGAAGTGTTAATGGCTTCCACCCAAAAATACCTTGGTAAATTATTTTCACAAAGCATAGTCCTAGCCATTTCTTCCAAGGTTCTATTTTTCTTTTCAACAACTCTATTTTGTTGAGGAGTTCTAAGAGCCTAGAAATTATGGCTAACACCATTTTCATTAGAAAATTTGTCAAAACTAAGATTTTTAAATTCTTTTCCATGACCACTTCTTACAATTGAAATAGAATAACTTTTTTCATTTTGGATAATTTTGCAAAAAGTAATAATTTTTTTTAAGGCTTTATCTTTAGAGCTTAAGAAGAGAACCCAAGTAAACCTAGAGCAATCATCTACAATAACAAACCATATTGTTTACCTCCTAAGCTTAATGTCTTTGTAAGACTAAAGAGATCAATATGAATAAGTTGTAATACTCCAGTCGTTGAAACAATATTAATTGGTTTGAATGAAGCTCTCCTATGTTTCCCTTGAATACATACATCACATATTCTATCATTATCAAATTTCATTTTTGCAAATTAAATAACAAGGTCTTTCCTAGATAATTTGCAAATTACATTCATATTAGCATGTCCTAATCTTTTATGCCACAACCAAGACAAGTCATCATTATTAGCAACAAAGCAAACATTTTGAGAAGGCAAGTCATCTAGATGCACAACATAAACATTTTCTTCTTTATGTCCTATAAAAACAATTTTATTCGACTTAGTATCAACAACTTGACAATTCATTGACTCAAAAATAACTTTCATGTCTTTATCACATAATTGACTAATACTAAGGAGGTTATGTTTGAGACCTTTAACAAATAGAACATTTTCAATGTTGGATGAAGAATTGTTACATATTGTTCCAATACCTTTAATTTGTCCTTTTGAGTTATCACCAAAAGGAACACTTCCTCTATCCTTAGGCCTTAGTTCCATGAATTGACTTTTATCACCAGTCATGTGTCTTGAGCATCCATTACCAAGGTACCAAGAATTCTCCCTTATTGAATTTGCCTTGAAACAATGCTCTTCTTTCTACAACCATAAAGTCATGTTTTCTTTTTAAGTACCCAAATTTTCTTGGGTCCTCAAGTATTAGTGTTCATAATTCTAGTGCCTTTTGGAATCCATTTTATTTTGGTAGCCTCATCTTGAGATGTGTTAACACCCTTAGGAATCCATACGCTCCTAATAAGCTTACCTCTGTAAGTAATAATCTTTGAAAAATAAGTGTGAAATGTATGATCAAGTTTATGGCATACATATGCTAGATGCATCAAATGATTTGTTTTATGTCACAAAAAAATTTCTTAAAATGAGTTTCTTTTTCAATTCTATTATAGCCCATAGCATATTTATCAAAGAATGCTTTTTGTGTTTCTAGCATTATTCAATTTTTGTTGTGCCATATAAAACCTTGTGAATGAGTTATGGAAGTTTGTGCTTTTCTTGGTTAGGTCATCAATATTAACTTGTAACTCATCTACTTTCTTCTTAAGCTTATTATTTGTCATGCTTAATGTTTCATTTTCTTTCTTAAGTTTAAGAATCATTTTTTTATTTTAAATTCATGGTTTCAAATTCTAATGCTAATTCATCAAATGAGTAGGGATTAGCATTAGAAGATACCTTGGGCTCATCATGAGCCATGAGACATAGGTTGGCCACTTTCTAATCATTATCAGATGTGTTATTGTCACTCCATGTGGCCAGCATAGCCTTCTTCTTTTTCTTCTTCAAGTTTGGCTTTTTCCATATTAGATATTCAAAATTAATGTGTCCTGGTTTCTTGCACTCATATCAAATGATTTGTTTCTTATCTTTCTTGCTTGATTCTCGCTTCATTATTTCTTTTCTAGAAGGTCTTCTTGCCTTATTCATTCTTATGAACTTGTTAAATCTTTTTGTAAACATGGCCATTTCTTTATCTTCTTCAACCTTCTCATCATTATTATCATCACTAAAAGTGGTTGATTTGAAGGCAACAGTTGCTTTCTTTGGTGGCTCTCAACCATGCTTGAACTTCATCTCATAGGGTAGAAAAGAACCTATGAGTTCATCTAAGGAAAATGTGTTGGGATCCTTAGATTCCTCAATTGCTATCACTTTTGCTTCCCAAGACTTGGAAAGACTATTGAGTAGCTTCTTCACCATTTCTTTATTTGGATAGGTCTTTCTAAGTGCCTTTAACCCGTTGATAATATTCGTGAACCTATCCGACATTTCTTTGATAGTCTCATCCACCTTTATCTTAAACAAATTCATAGTCAAGTGTAAGTAGACTTTTTTTGGATTCCTTGACTTGATTTATTCCTTCATGTGTGGTTGCTAACTTGTCCCACACTTGCTTGGCATTGTTACATAGTGACTATTTTACTCACTATGACTAAGGGCACAAAATAGTGTGTGCATAGCCTTAGCATTTAATTGTGTCATTTTAGTATCTTGTTCATCCCATTCATTTTCTTCCTTTGGTACAATACAATCTCCAACTCTCTTCTTAGGGATGAGCAATCCATTGACAATGATCTTTATACTTCATAGTCATTAGCTTGGATAAAAGGCCTCATCATTGTCTTTCAATACGAGTAGTTCCCACCATTAAAGAGTGGAGGTATCATGATGGAATGGCCTTCAAGTCCCATAGCATTTGCATTTGTGTCAAATTCCATGGGATAAACTTCATCTTAGCTTTTTAACTCTTACGAGCTTCTTGAAGCTTTAAGCATTATGTTTGCATTCTTTATTTTTTTAAGTTATCAAGGATCTTTTCTCAAGGTTATGAAACCTACAATAGAGACCAAAGCTCTGATGCCAATTGTTAGCTTAAAAAAATTGAAGCAAGAGAGAGGTGAATTGGTTTTACAAGAACTTGATCACAAATTGATCTTTTGTACAAATTTGAAATAAATAGAAAATAAAAAGGAGTTAAGGAAAAGAAAAACAAACAATCAATATATAAAGGTTCGATCTTTGAACTCAACATGTACATCCTCTCTTTTTGGCACTTTCTTACCAAGGTGATTCCTATAATTCACTAATGAAATTGTTTACCTTTAAGGCTAAGGTATAGCCTTACACCTCTATCTTTTAAGGCTTAGATAGAATGTTTCAATCCCTTTAAGAATTCTAACCCAAATTCTTAAGTGTTTTCACTCATTTTCACATAACCATTTTTGTGATATGAATGAAGTATTTACAATTTGATCCTCTAGTTGGTGGGTGTTTGTTGGAATTTAAGTATAAAGTGAATGAGATACAAACAAACTTGAAAGAGTTTAAATTTGATACAAGAAAAATGAAGAATTTGAAGACTTTGAGCTTTTGTTGTTTAGTGCTTGATTGATCTTTTTATCTTTTGCTTCTTCAGTTATTGGGAACCTCTATTTATAGCTTGGAATTAATTTATAGACGTTAGGCATTAAATGAGGTGGTTGGAGAGCCATTGTAGCCTTCATAAATGCTAATTTATGTTTAGACCCATGCTATTGTATTGGTATAACACCAATAATATCGATACAAGAACTTGAAAAGAGACCGTTACAGCCTGTTGTATCGATATAGAAGGCTGAGTATCGATATTTGCCAAGTTGTATCTATATAGACACACCTATATCAATTCTTTCGAGGGTTTCAATCAAACTTTGGCTACTGCTAAACAATGTATCGATACATTTAGGGTGAATATTGATACTCGCTGTAATGTATGGATACTCGCTAATAAGTATCAATATAATTGAGGGTTTTAAGCATAGTATCGATACATTTTTGCATTGTGTCGATACATACCTTTAAAATCCTTTGTAGAATGATTTTTCTTGGCTTGATATTAACTCAAACATATCTTAAAAATATTCTAATCTCAAAAATATTCTAAGTATAAATATGCATTTTAGACCATATAATTTTGAGAAAATACAAACTTAGTACTTTTTCAAAATATTTTTCAATTTTAACACAAATACTAAGTTGTAAATAATTGAGTGCAAATTAATTTAGCTTAAGTTGTTTGTTATATCAAAATTGAAAGTAATTCAAAGCTAACATTAAGCTCTTTAACCCATTTTGAGAAAGATAGATTACCATTTAGGAAATTTTCCAACAAAATATCATTAGTATTTAAAAGATTTAAACATTATACGCTTTTAACCCTTAAATTTTGAACAAAATACATTTTTTCAATAAAAAAGTTTCTAACAAGGTGTTATGAAAGGAGTCAAGGGACATCCTGGTTAAAGGGCTCAGACCGAGACAATTCCTAGCCCATGAAAAAGAAAAATGATAAAAATTTGAATTCATTGAGGCAAGATGTTGTAAATAGATTGAAAAAAGAAATGATCTTTCATGGACATGGAAGGATAATAGAGTTTCAATTTCTACATACCCGCAATACATGCTTCATCTAATATTTCATATTCGTATCATTGTATGATCATCTGTACCAGTTAGGTGGTATTGGCATTGCCTTAATTCTCATGCATCTATCTTCTCATTGATACTTGCATTTTCATCATTCCACATGCATTTGCATTATTCTTAACAATAACATTCTGCACATTTTCCTTATTTGATTTCTATGAACAATGTTATTATCTTTGGAATCATTACATGTTTAAGTAATTACAGTTACATCAGTCATAGAATAATTTTGCATTTTCTCCAAAGCTTTGATGGTGATATTTGAACCATTCAAAAGAATTTTCAAATTTTTTATAGTGATATTTAAAGCATTTAAAAGAATTTTCAAAGTTCTAATAGATTTCTATTGCCTTTTAATGCAATCCTATTTTCAAGTAGGTGAAGAATGCTTTGAAGAAATTTATCGCCTTTTCATATGATCTTTCGTTAGATAGGTGAAGAAGACTTTGAGAAAGCTTTGATGGTGATAATTAAAGCATTTAAAAGAATTTTCAAAGCTTCGATAGATTTCTATAGCTTTTTCACATAATCTTATTATCAGGTAGGTGAAAAGGCTTTGAAAAAATCTATCGCCTCTTCACGCAATCCTATTTTCATGTAAGTGAAGAAAACTTTGAAAAAATACATCGCCTCTTCATGGGATCTTATTATCAGGTAAGCAAAAAAGGCTTTAAAGAAATCTATTACCTCTTCACGCGATCTTATTGTTAGGTAAGTGAAGAAGGCTTTCAAGAACGATGGTGATATTCAAAGCATTCAAAAGAATTTTCAAGGCTTTGATGGTGATATTTAAAAAATATTAAAAAAATTGCAAAGCTTCGATAGATTTCTATCGCCTCTTCATGCAATCCTATTGTCAAGTAAGTGAAGATGGCTTTAAAGATATCTATCACCTTTGTATGGATCCTATTATCAGGTAGGTGAAAAAGGTTTCAAAGAAATCTATCACCTCTTCACATGATCCTATTTTCAAGTAGGTGAAAAAGGCTTTGAAGAAATCTATCTTCTCTTCACGTGATCTTATTGTCAAGTAGGTGAAGAAGGCTTTGAACTAATTTCTCACCTCGTCATGCAATCCCATTGTCAGGTAGGTGAAAAAGTCCTTCAAGAAGCTTCGATGGTGATATTCAAAGAATTTTACAAGAATTTTAAAGGCTTTGATGGTGATATTCAAAGCATCTAAAAGAATTTTCAAAGTTTTGATAGATTTCTATAGCCTCTTCTCACGATCCTATTGTCAGGTAAGTAAAGAAAGCTTTGAAGAAATCTACCACCTTTTCATGTAATCCTATTCTAAGATAGGTGAAGAAGACTTTGAAAAAGCTTCAATAGTGATATTCGAAGCATTTAAAAGAATTTTCAAAGATTTAATAGATTTCTATCACATTTTCATGCGATCCTATTGTTAGGTAGGTGAAGAAAGCTTTAAAAAAATCTATTGCTGATCCTATTGTTAGCTAGGTGAGGAAGGGTTTAAAAATGATCTATCACCTATTCACACGATTTTATTATAAAGCTTTAAAGAAATCTATCACCTTTTCATGCGATCCTATTGTCAGATAGGTGAAAAAGGCTTTGAATAAATCTATCATCTGTTTATGTAATCCTATTATTAGGTAGGTGAAGAAAGCATTAAAGAAGCTTTAATGGTGATATTCAAAGCATTCAAAAGAATTTTTAAAGCTTTAATGATGATATTTGCAACACTCAAAAAAGCTTTCAAGTATTTAATGGTAATATTCAAAGCATTCCAAAGTCTTTTCATGCCCCTTCACGTGATCCTATGTTAGGTAGGTGAAGAAGGCTTTGAAGAAATCTATTACCTCTTCACTTGATCCAATGTCAAGTAAGTGAAGAAGACTTTGAAGAAATCTATGGCCTTTTTCACATGATCCTATGTTAGATAGGTGAAAAAGGCTTTGAAGGATATCCTCTTCATGCAATCTTATTGTAAGGTAAATAAAGGATTTAAGTTAACTTTGTTCGATTAACCAAACGGATTGACAAAGTTTGTTATTGGTTAGTTTCACTTGGTTAGGAACCATTGAAGCAAGGTGTCCTCTTTCATGCGATCTTGGTATAAGGTAAATAAAGTAAGATTTAAGTTAACTTTGTCTGATTAAGCAGAAGGATCGGCAAAGTTTGTTATTAGTCAATTTCACCTGGTTAGGAATTGGTGGAGCAAGTTGTCCCCTTCATGAAATCCTATTGTAAGGTAGGTGAAGTAAGATTTAAGGCAACTTTATTCAGCTAAGCAGAAGTATCGGTGAAGTTTTCCTATATGCTCTAGTTGGTGTATGTGTATATATGTATATGTGTGTGTGTGTAAAAAAAACATTTCAGAAAAGCTTATGAGGCCTAAACAAAAATTTGTTTATTTGGTTTTTGCACAATTCCTAACTCTCAGCAATAACCCAAAAAAGGCAACTGTAGACACCTAATTTTGTCTAGTCGCCTTCCCTAATAATCCAAAATATCCGAGAATGATAACTAATTGGCTGCTCGATAATGGTTAACTTCCCGAGGTGGACTAGACATTTTTAAGGCCCATTTAATGGTGCTTAAATGGCCGCAGGTGCATGTGACAAAAAAAATGTCATTTCGAGGGTCGATCTTAGATAAAAAAAGACGAACATCAAGGTAAAAATTAGTTTTTAAATTTACACTTGTGAAATTTTGAAATTTATTTCTTTGGATATTATCATGATCAAATTTTTCATTTTTAGGAATTTTTTTAAGAATTTTTCATTAAAGTTTGGAAGCTGACCGTTGTATATTTTTACTAATACTTATATGGTATTTATGCCGATGTACTTTTTAAAAATTAGAAATATTCAAGGAAAATTTTATATTAGTATTTTATACCATAAGGTGTCAAATTGTCCATTTTAATAATTAATTTTGAATTTTTTATAGTATCACGAGTATCATATTTGTGATATCTTTTTTGATAAAAATTGTTTTGGATTTCAAATTTTTATCTTTATTGTTTTTATAAATTAATATTTTGATTAATGTGCTAGATAAAATTCATTTTTATAAAATTTGAATATATTTTTGAAATTGTTTTGTTTCCAAGATATGGAGTTTTCTACTCCATAAATTTTTTGGAAAAATTTTTCTAAGTTTATATATTTTTTGAAATTCTTCAAATATTATTGTTAAATTAATATTAAATTAGTTTTCCAAAATTCAATTTATTTTATGAGTTTTGGTTTTTTAGAATTTTTCTATTTTTAAAATACAGAGTTTTCTACTCTATAAATTTTTTTTGCAACATTTTTCTATGTTTATAATTTTTAAAATTTTTCAAATATTTTCATTAAATTCATATTAAATCAATTTTCTAAAATTCAATATTTTATGGGTTTCACATTGTTTTTCAAATGATAATTTTCTTTTGAAAAGGTTTTTGCTCATAAAATTTTACGAGTTCGAGATTTTGCCTTTTTCTTGCACATAAAATTTTTTCAAAATTTTATTTTTGAATTTTTATCAAAATTATATTAATTTTACTTTTAATAGGATAAATTGTATTTTTTTTCTTTTTTATGAGTCTTGAAACTCATAAATTTTTCTAATAGGCCTGATAAGCCCATTAATTTTTTAAAAAGTCCAATGAGCCTATGTTTTTAACAAGCTCAAGAAGCTTATTTTAATTAAATTATTGATTAAATTTGCAATAAGAAAATTTGTTCTTTGAATACATAATTTTTAATTTACTACAATTTAGTACCTATAATTTGTTTTTATTCAAATTATATTTTTTATCTTTCATATCTCTAGAGCATGGCTTGGAGTTTACTAACAAGTTCATTTCATAACATATCCTTAGAATACAAGTGTTTTCTCATTGAACAAATAATGTACTTTTGCATGTGCTATCAATGACCTTTCTTTATAACTTGTATAGCCTCCGCATAACTTTCATTGCATCCACTACTTCCGTTAACCTCTCTCACTCCCACTACCCATGATTGATGTCATTTTCATTTAAATTGTCTCCTAATAACTTTCCACTCTTTTGTGACTATTTATTATAACTTCATTTTAGAAATTATTAACAGAGGTCTAAACATTTCATTTTAGTTCTTTTAGCATTTTGGCACTTTTAGCTATTAAGAATTCTATAGCTGCCAAATTCGTAACCATATTTAACCATTTATAACCTTCATCACCATGACTTGCCACCGCACTAATTCTTTAAGGTCTATTCCAATCCTATCTCTGTCATCTCCCTATAATATTTTGTCTTACTAGTCTGCAATGTTTGCTCACACTATTAAGAACCCATGACCCAAGATAATCTCCAAGCTTGTTTTGCTGGCAACACCAAATTATCTTTTGAGTTAGGTTCTCCCCCCATTTCAGAGTAACAAAGATTGTCCTAATGAATTCATGAATACGCCTTCTATCACTCCCAAGTCCTATGTACCCACCAAAACCTTGCAACGATCATATTAAGTTCATGAATCAAGCTTCGACGCAGTCTAAAATAGCACATACAACACATTGGGATTGATTAGGGAACAACTTGGATAATAAGGCTTTACCATCATAAGATATCTAACAACCCTAAATTCTTTTTAATATATTGTAGAGCCTTTTTTTTTCTTTGCTTTAGCAAATCAAGAAATTTGGGAAGTCCCAAAGGGCTCAAAATATCTTCCTTCACAACCAGCCCTATATTAGCACTAGAAAAAACCACTGATTTATTTTGTCTCGAAACTCATGTTGATTAAGAAGTGCTAGTGCTCCGCACTGTTCACTCTACAATATATATATATATATATATATATACACATACACATCATCAGTAAAGAGAAAGTAGGACGCTTGGATAAGGATTATTTTCATGATTTCATTTTCCATAAATTAATAGGTCAATGTATTTTGTTAGCTATATTAGCTTTGAATTAATCATTAGTTTTGATATAACTAAAACTTAAGCTTAATTAGCTTGTGTTTAAA